>DWQK01003887.1:0-11042 GCA_018231225.1 Noctuana stator
GCTGTGCGTGTGTGGGTGGAATGCGCTGCCAGTACGTAGTGTAGCGCGCCCGAGCAGGGTTGAGGGTTCCGTGACGTCACGGATTTATTTATGTACAATGTTTCGTATGCGACGTGCAAACGTCATAAAAAGTTTATGTTTACATTTTATATTGTGACGTGTACGTTCTTTGGTTTAATATTGATAGCTGATTATATTGATGGAAGACACAAAAAATTGTTTATAGTGACGCATCTGAGCTTTAGCTAAAAATGTATTTCTGTTACAAGCAAAGTTTGAATATGTTGTAATTTAGCTGAGAAGTCAGTAATAGAGTAAACGCATTTAGCATACTTACTTAACATGTCCTAATAAAGGAGTAAAAATAGGTGTATACAAATATATTATACAAAAATCAGATCACAACCGCCTAGACCGGGAAAAGAACATCTAAACAATTTAAATAGCTAAAAATCTAACTCTTTCGTTTAGCAGAATAACGAAAACGAATGCCATACAAATTATCTATCTGTTTTTGAAACGTTTCTTAATAACAAGACAAGGCTAGCCAACCTATATCTAGTTCAGGTGACATCTGTGAGCGATCGAGTGCTGTAAAGCATCAACACTCGTCAGCCGGCGTCGCACGCACACACGCGCAGGCGTACGTGCCGTCGTCTTGGCAACCGCACGCATGCGCGGCGCCGCCCACCGCCTCCCCCGACTCGCCTCCAACCATTCTGTATGATTGGTCATTCAATGATAACCGCTATGGATCTCTGCTCTACGCCGCTCTACAACTCTATGTCACCGACTCTACATTTTTTATTGACAACAGTGGACGGCTCGGCTTGCGTTTCGGCGCTGTGATGGACTTGTACATTTGATTTTATTTTGTACCTCCCGACTATCAATACCTCGGTGTTTTTATCATTTTTGCCGGGCCTTTTCAATATCCGAATGAAAGTTTTATTTAAAAATATTTCTTCAGTGATATTATTACAAAGAAAATAGTTTATTACAAAGAAAATTTAGTTAGTTATTTCTACATTTTTCATAACTCAAGCAATGTGAATTAAGTAAAAGCATAAAATTCACATAAAAATCATTCATTAACTAAAATTTTGTAATTGTTGGTTAAATTACAGTTTCTTAAATGTGGACAGTTAAAAATGTTTTAACTGTCCACATTTAAGAGAGCAAAATGTTGATCATTAAATAATATATTCCTAATTAATAAACAATTAGATAGTACTTACATAATTGAGTGCAATAACACGACACGCGTCCTCGTTTAAATGTGAGAATTACAAAAGTTATTCTCATGAGATAATACTCCTAATACCTAGTATTTTTTGTTTGATATGCTAATCACAATTACTAAGTGATTTCATTCACTGAGTTGCTAATTTGCATTCAATTAAATGACACATAAATATGAGCGCTACAATATTAATTGAGTCATTGACTCTTCATAAATTAATTTATATTTATCACACCATTTTTTCAACACGTCTTCATTTGACGCTCATAAAATAATAGTATCTTTGAGTAATAAAACATTAGATGGGAGATTATTCTATGGGGAACTATAAAATATAATCTATAGGCGTATAAAACTAGATAATTGTTACATTTCCTACTTACGAGTACATTCTTCGAGGTAAACATAATATTACGTCTAGATATTATCTACATAATAATTAGGCGCTCGTAAAAAACTCGTGAAAATTTCCACAACTCCATGAATGGGAGCGCGCTCACACGTTCCAAACTCCACAAATTCATGAACGCACATGTCGTGACATCCACCACAGATAACGTAAAAAACAAACTTTGCAACAAACGCGTCAAAATTTCAAAAACAATCCGTCTCCTCGAATACCGAAACACTCGCAAACGAGGACATTTACAAAACATCGCTAAGTACACAATAATGGACTTCTAAACAGCGTATACATCTTGTTATGGGTATATTATCCGGGACGGAGAGGAGGCATTCGTGCTGGGAAGGTGCGAGCGAGAGGTCTCCGTACGAACACACACCCGGGCACGCGGGAAAGCCTCACACACACAGGCTCGTGGCGGTGTTACGGAAATGGAATGTAGGTATCCGAGCGGACGTCGCTTGATAACGATTGTAATGTACGGAATATGATCGTACCTATAGGTAGCTATACTATACGCACCTATTAGGGGAAGGGTTGTAGTGATTTCCATTTACTTTCGCAGTCGGATAATGGAAAATATTAATTAAGGTGCGACCAAAACCCGATAATTTGCTTTGTATTTGAACCCAATCTCGGGTTTGTTTTTGTCGTTTTAATTGGCGAGGGGAATGGCTGAAAACCTTTCATTGGCTCTCGATCTCTTGTTTTACAACAAAATCAGCTATCACCAGGAAATGTCTAATTAATTATTACCTAGCGTTGACAGAAATATAAATAGGTACTAGAAAGCTAGTAAGGTCACCTGGAAAAAAATTGTAAGCAATCATGAATTTATAATACTTATTACAACAGCTACAATCGCATAATAAGTTTTACAGAATTGGCGTCAGTTCGGTTCGACTCTGCAGACAAACGGCGGCTAAAATAAACACGAAACAAAGTTTTATTAAAACGTCTACGCGTCGCGTTTACGTGGTTAGCGTGAAAACGACTTCCCAACTTTTCCGACCTTAAGTCAAACGCGACATGCAGCGCCATCTGTTATGGAGTAGCGGAATTTGCGCCCGCCTGGTTCTTATCTAAATTTAATATTGTTAAACATTTTTTTGTTTAATAAAACAAGTTTATGTAGGTACGTTTAAAAATGGCGTAAAAATGGTGTACGTTTTAAAAGTAGTGTACCGTTAGCGTAAACCACTGACGTTGGGAAAGGAAATAAATTCAAACGACCTTGCTTCATTAATGCGTTGATAAATTATACATGAGGTACATTATCATTGTTTGAGGTTTCAACGCTTTTTCAGTATTCCAGCGGTGAACAATTATTGCTGAGTTTTGAGTTGCTTGACGTACATCGCGATTATACCGGGTTTGATTATATATTAATACCAAGCTGGACAGATATTGTATACGAAAAATGTATGATTGGTTTTGCTATTTGTTATTGAACTAGTATTTTAAGTATTCGCCTAAAATTAGTAGATAAGTCAAAGAAGATAATTAAATCATAAATCGTATAAAAAATTAATTTGAAATTGTAATTTTGTAAAATTAAGTTAAATATTTTACACAATATAGGTATCTACCTAATTGTTTTTTAAGTTTGTGATATTTACCTACTAAAATATTTGCGTTATTCATCATCAAACTATTACAGTTTCACTGCTGAACAATAGGCCACTTTGAAACTTGAATTATTTTTAAAAATCTTGTAATTAAATTATCATTTTTCCTCTGGTTAAAACTTTCTTTAAGGTCATTATTTTTTTATCTACCTATAATGTTAAATTTAAATACTCAAAGTTAAGTGAGAATCTAAATGTATTTAATGTAATTAGACTGACATTGCTCAAGAATCTAACGGCGCTAGTTTAATAGATTTTAATGTTATGTTATTCCAATGTGTGTTTTTCAAAACCGAGTTAAATATCCGTAAAACTTTGATCCTAAATATAAATAAACATTAAACACAAGTAGAAGATTCATTTGTAAACATACTATGCACAAAAACCTTGATAAATTAACTGAAAGATATCAAAATCAATAATCACTGAATTTTTTGTCGACTTAATAGCCGTTGGTAGGTAATAAAATATTAATCAACAAATTACCGCTGAATAATCGAGCGCTCTCGCGTGACCCGCCGTCGGATCCAGCCACAATAACTTAAGCACATCATTGCAACACGCAAACTTTTAAGTTTACAACTCAGCTACCGATGATAAAGCTCAATACCCACTTAAATCATTAACAAACAGTCCGAAACTAGTTTCAAGCAGGTTAAAGAGTACAATATCATATTACTTAAAACATATATTTTAAAAGTAAAATAGTTAAATATTATCGTTATTACTGCAATAACAGATAGATAGGTAATAACAAATTCATTATAAGTAGGTAAGTACTTATTAACGTCAAATATTAAATTAAATTATTATTTATAAATATATATTTTATAGGCTTTAAAATATTTAGTTCTGTACAATACAACTCTCCTTTTATCTACTGGTCATGACATGGTCAATATTAAAATTATTTTTAAAAATAAAGAACTGAAATCTGGAAATACAAATCTTACGTTTCCAAGGTGCCATTAGCATTAAAATCGCTGCCATCTCCGCAAATTGTTCTAAATAACAGTGCAGTCCATAGGACATGCCCACATGCCATTGTTCGATCGATTTGTGTGAACCCACCGTGAAATGAACTGGCGTGGTGTGGCTTGCACCTGGATGTGCGGGCTATGTACTATTTAGCATATACATAAATATTCGTTTTAAAACTTCTGTTTGCAAGAAAACTTCTTTGCAAAAGACATAAAGATCACGTTTTTTAAAGAAAATTTTAGTGGGATGGATTTTTCGGTTACTTTACAAGTACCTAGTGTATAGGATTACGAAAAATAAATAAATAAATAAATGTCACAAAGACATAGTAACTTTATACCTATATTGTTTATAAAATATATTCCCAACATTTGTACCAATTTGTAGCTCTGTGCAATTATTGTAACATTAAAGTTTGATTGGAAGTAGGATAGCGTAACAAAAAATAAGGAGTAGAGTTATGATGTCGACTGGCTGTCAGTGCTGATAGGTTTATTTAAATGATAGTATTTTTCCCCACCAGCCCTATAGGTGTGCTCCTTCTGCCCAGAGCCTATAGTTCAGCCGAGCTATTTGTTGGCGGCGCGATGCGTGAAATGAACAGATAACCGCATCCGTCGCGCTGCGCGCACACGCATGGGACATTACGCCATACCTCTTTAATTATATTATTAAACATAAAAAATACAAATCTACTGATATACTGAAAATTCTATACAAATACATTCCCAAACAAATGTTAATGTTTAGAAGTATCATCGGTACAGCCACGGCCCAGCAAAAAAATTTATTTAAAGATAATACTTCTAATTTAATCTTCTGTCTTGCTGCAAATCTAACCAAGGACAAGGAGGCTTCAAATAAACCATTAAGAGTATCATAGTTGAGTTTTTCCATTTTGGAGCTCTTTGAAACATATTCGTGACTTTTCTTTTTGCTTTTGTCTATGGACAACGAAGACCTACTACTATCAGATGACTCTTCTGCCTACTTGCTAGATTTTCGTGTAAAATGCGAGTAAAAATGTAATGTAACGTAAATATTCAAGATCGAATGTCTTTGAAGGAAGTAATATGACACCTTTAAATGCATTACGAAAATTTATCAGTCTTCCGAATCTCCAACAATGCTATTTAAATACAATGATTCACAAACTGAAAAAATGAACTTTATTTCCTTAGCAATAGAATAAAACCATTTAACAGCAAATATTAGCTAATTACACAAAGGGGACTTGACGACAATCAATATTGAACATTATTCGATTCCATATATGGTTTTAAATCGAATGCGCTACCTAATGACACCTTATATATTCGTAGCATATTAGTGGCTAACGATGTGACGTCATAGGGGTGGATGTACATTACTTACGTTGATTGTTGAATCAACCTCAATAGGTAAGTATAGCATTCCAAAAATTGCTAGTAATGACGACCTGACGACGTGAAAATTTATTTTCGTGTTAATATTATTACTGCATTTTTTCTTTTTCAATTATATTATTACTTCAATCGCCTCCACCAATTCGCATTGGTGCAGCGTGGTGGTATGCTCCAGGCGTTCCCCGGTTGTGGGGAGAGACCCGTGCCCAGCAGTGGGACATAAAAAGGGTTGAAGACATTACTTTATTTCTATACCTACCGTTCTATGCAGAAAATAAATCAGGCGAAAAATCACGAGGAGGTAAAGAAAACGTTAGACGTAGAGAGATCGGAGAAGAAGATAGTTGTTCAGTAAAGGTTCATGAATTTAGTTGGTAGCAACCGCCACAACCACTGCTAACATTTCTATTTAATAATATGTCGCGTATTTTAGTATAATCCGAACAATTTTATAAACTCCGAATGTCACGAAAACTCGTGAAAATTCACATCCTTCCTATCAACATAAATTAAATCAACAACATCACTCACCAAAACGAATGTTCCATAATGAAAATACTTAAAACTCACCGTTTCAATAATATAAACATTTAAAACAATTCAATTAATTATCGGTCGACCAATTGAATAATTAATAATATTCGCATGGTTGGTTAAATGCGGCCTGTTATACGTTAAACTGATTCCAGGGTAGGTATATACAATAAAATACGAGGCAGGCAAATCCGAGTGTTCGTGAATACAATTAAAGCGATCCGCGCAATCCGGGCTCGAATTATAAATTCCATGGGAAAGGTGACAGGTGGCGCCGTAATCGCTCGGAGACCGAATCACCGACCTGCGTCGCTCGTCACAGAGTACTGTACAGACGTACACGATGGAATACGGGTCTCTGTTAATCCGAGCCCTCTGCTGGAAAACTGAAAATCATATTTTGGCACTATAAAACGAGGAACGAGAAATGAAACACCCAAAACGACGAAGATCGACATTATGTTGCGATTATGTAGACATTTTACTCCTTATAATTATAACTCGCGTTACGAAAAAAACCAACTTCAAAGTCGCGCATATACCTATGTTTTTTAATGGATGCCGCTGTGAGAACTGAACCAAATTAAAATGGGACCAAACGCGAATTCCAAATCCGTTCACCCAGTCGACAGTTATAAGGTAACTAACATAAAAAACACAGTCGAATTGAGGACCTCCTCCTCTTTTAGAAGTCGGTTAAAAAAAGTACTGCCACTACTCTATCTAGCTACCTGCTTAACAGTACCTGGTGGTCTTTTGTCTACTCGAAACTTAGCTAGTGTTGGTATATAGGAAATATTTTCAACAAGCCACTTACGAGGAGACCTGCAGTGTCAAATATAATTACCTACCTTGCACCCTTGAGCCCCTCTGCGGGTATCTATTCGCGATGCGGCATACATCATACGGATATATTCGCGACGTGAAATAACATCCAGATAGCGCTATTGTTTTTATAGTTCGCAGACCAGTAGGTTTCGGTTCTATTATCTTAGGCTCGTTGATATTAGGTACCTGCTCCTAGGCTTTTCTTTTTTTATACATTGCATAACAAATTATGAAACAAGTGAGGCGAATAAATAACACAAACGTCGCCTCTAATGAAAAAACCCAACCGAAGCACAAGATATTGCTTTTATACCGGCGGACTAAAACGGGGCCTTTGGTACCTCCCTGAGAAAACTGTGCAAGGTATACAGACACCATAAGATATATAAATACATAAACATGCACGTAGATGCGTTTCTACTCCAGCCAAGTTACATCGCTCGTGCTTCTCTGTACATTCCTAGGTTCGCTGGTAAATAACGCTATTCAGCATTTAGCCTGCCTTTTGAGCCCCATAACCTGCCGTGAAGGAAGCCTTGTGCACAAACGGAGACCAAAGAACATAGCTGACTTGCATGTTCATTTGCAAATCACTCATTTAAAAATACCCTATATAGATTTGCAATTGAAATGCAGTGTGAAAATTCTTGATACCTCGCGAAGTTCACTACAATTATTACTACTTTTACCAGCTGTAATTATGATGTCCAATAAAAAGGGTAATAAAGATTTCTTTGAAGGGTTTGAAGACTTAAAGTGTTATTGTGTTATTTTATTTCTTGTTAAACTGGATAATTACCAATCCGAAGGAAGGCGCAATGTTAATTACTTTAAACGAACGCTAATACCGGAGCGTGATGATTACATAAAAAACTAGTGAAGCATACCCACACTAGTTCTTCAATAACTTTTCAGTTAAGATTATGGTTCTTCGTTGGATTTCACTTAAATTTCAGTTAAATGTTTTTTTTACATTTTTTTTCATAAATTTTGAAATTGCCATTATAAACACGAAAGTTTGTAAGTATGGATAGTTGGATGGATGTTTGTTACTCTTTCATGTAAATTATTGATGGATGTAAATGAATGTAAATACTGAATGGATTTTAATGAAACTTTACAATAATAAGCTTATACATCAGAATAACACATAGGTTACAATTTATAAAGATATTGTGTGAATTGCTAGAAATACTAATCCTGCGCAGACGAAGTCGTAGGCACCAACTAGTACTATAAAAAATCAATAAAATTTGCAAGAAATTCATGTTGTAAGTATCAAAACCACTAAGCAGAACCCACTACTACCAGAACAGTGATCAAGCTTACCATTTTTTTTCATGTAACTTCACGATCGTTACAGTTTCAGCGGTAAATATTCATTTTGTGGATGTTAGTGCTGTTTTTTGTCGATATGCGTGGCTGCGTTTTGCGTTACGCACGTACATCAGTGTTGGGATGAGATGTTTATCGATACAAAAAAACCTATACCTCACGTTAGACTGTGACACCTAGTTAAAATGTCTTCGGAACCTACACAGCACTACCAAAACACATAAACTTACTTACTTTGTGGCTACTTAAGGACGTGTGTTACATCCCCAGATGAAAGGTAAGTATAAGTTCTGCTATTGATCAAAATGGGATCCAGAGAACTCAAATACAAACAAAAATGTTATCAACATATGTCTAGCCAATTAGGAATTCAGTGACATGTTTATATACAGAGAATATAGAAACATGTAAAATTATATACCTAAAAAAAATTATCTTACCATAAATAAAAGAGAAAGGTTACTTATCGATAAAGAACTTAAAGCCGAGTAGTTAAGACCTAAGTCGAGAGCGGCTGAATCGATTATCCATCTCACTGGTTTTAACACCAGCAGACAATCTTGACGTATCGGTATAGTATAGTTTATTGAAGCACAAAGCATACTTACCTATTTACATATTGTAGCGACGCAACACATGCTTTACAAAAACAATGTTACTTGAAATTTGAACGTGGATCAGAGCGAAATAAAAACAGAACAGACTAATCTATACGTACTTAAATAATTATTCTGAAAATGTTGTTCGTCGTCATTAGGAAATGAGCCCTCCTTGCTTACCGGATTGGCCGAAATCCAACAAGCATGCTTCTACTTGCTATTCAATTGCTAACTGAATATAATAGATACACATCTCAAAAAACTCTTTCAAGAAACAAGTAAAAGTTTATGAAAATCACTGCGCGTTGCTTTTTAAATACATAACGTTTTAATCAGATAGCCTACACCACCTTGTACCGCCAAAACACTGAACAAGTGCCACTATTGCAATGTAATATGAACTGATCCGGACCATAAGTGACCTCGACCTAACGGAGAAACTATAAACAATTCCAATTTTGCATAAAATAAATGATTGGTTCACCAATCTTAAGGTGCCCGAATTATGCGATATACACGTACTTTTTTGCCGAAACATGCATCACACCCAAACCGAATGGAACCACAGTAGGCTGCACCGTTGCGCCGCTAACTAGATGCAAATGTATGTATCTCTGGATCGGACTTCCTTCCGCTAATTATGCGATTGTGACGGCTCACAAACTCGCCCTAAATACGTTAACCGACTGCCCTAAGGACCATTTTTTGCTTAACTACCAACTGAGTTAGTTATTACTGAGCCTATCTGCCGGTATGTTTTATGAGGCATTTTGTCAAAAAAGATCGTTATAAATGTGTAAGAAACTATTTTAACTATATTTGTTAACATACAGAAAGACGGATCTCTCCCAACAGTAGGGTAAAGCCTGGAGCATACTTCACCACGCTACTGAAATAGTTTTATCTAAAATCAAATTGACATACTTGATAGATATATTATACATATACATCTTATTTGATTTAATCAAATAGTATTGTGTTGAGTAACCTGTTGGAAACCGATTTGTCATTCAACTTTAAAATTTAACTACTTCACCACATGCATCGTCAAAATAGTCCTAGCATATTATTATGATGTTAATATCAAAGGTATTAAGGCAAGATATTAGATACATATTCTATTTGTGTATCATAATTGGACCATTAAAAAACATGGACACCGATCCCTCAGACACCAGCACCAGCATAACTAATCATGTCAGCGGGCGTTTCTTGCAAGGCTCGCTACAAAACGTTCAATGAATTATTGCATCCTATAGGCTTTTTTGCACAAAAAACCGTTTAGTCGAGTAGTCTAGTCGATTCCCGTCAGCCGTCTATTACACATTATTTATAGTGCAATCGGCAGAGACAACAGTATCTGCGTAAAAAACTTATAGGTACTTGTAATTACACTAGCAGATAGACAGTCAACTTGCTGTTAAAATAATACTTGGTGTGTTACTAAACTTTAAAAGCTTGTTAATGTGTAAATGTTGTGTACTAAAATCTAAAGTAATTTTCTGCAAACCAAATTTAATTGTTGTCAAAATAATAAATAAGGTGAATTGATTATGCTTCAAAAGGAGAACAGTCAATGATATTATTTTTTTTATATCGTAAAACGTCGCAATCACCATAACAGGCCACTTGACGTCACAATCATGCCAATGATGGAGACTTTATCTGAGGTCGTAAATGAATGTATTACTACTAATGAAGACTGAGGCCTTTAATAAAGTGTTTCTGATATCGGCGCCTCCCCTAGTGAAACCTGAAACTACACATTTCATTACTGGTCTACTCCGAATCGTTACAAAAATTCCATATTAAACTTTATTGAAATGTTACTATGCACTCTAAATTATAGTGCCACATGCTTTCTATAAATCACGTTCAAGTATTGTCACCCTTCCTGCATGTTTGTTTTTAGTCAACTAGTTATAATGTTACTTCAAGTATTGCTATAACTATACATACCTAATGATAATGATATCAAATATTTTTCTTAAAATTATTATTTTGAAAACTTCCCTAAGGAATGTAATGTACAACATAGTGTGATTTAAAGATTTTCTTCATACGTGGGTTAGCTAGCAAACTCTTTCCCAATTCTAAGTCTCAGAA
>DWQK01003888.1:0-11041 GCA_018231225.1 Noctuana stator
TGGCACGCGTGGTAGCACCGTGACCGCCGCCAGCCGGAACGAGGGGTGACCGTTTAGGATGGTGAGATGAATAGTTTGTTGTAATAAGGGGTTGTTACTATTAAAATTTTGTACACAGACAAAAAGAAACCATAAGTTTAGTACCTACACGAGAAAAAAAAGATACAGAAAAATAATGTACTACCTACCTCTTATCGTATTTTATTAGTTGTATTATATGTTATTAGTTACCTATGACTTAAGCAAATATAACTTACATGTAGCATTTGATAGCCACATTCAGAATGAAAATGAATTTTACTAACGCCATCTATTAACAACATCCGGAACTAAATAGCTAGAAACCGAATCCGTAACTAAATATCTAGGAAGCGAACCCTGGGCCCTTCTAATGTCGGACGGGTGTAGCAACAACTATACCACACGGGTTATCTACATTCTTGTGGCAAGTACAAGTGTACGGAAACGCGCATGAAATTTGCCACTAGCGCTCACCCATCCGAATACCGACCGCGCCCGAGTTTGATTATCAGTGAGACTGCGATTCACACTAGCGGGCCGCAGCGCACTCAAAAGTTAAAAACAGCTGTCTCGGGTGTAAGCAAGGCCAAGGGGTCAATAACCTATATTGTATTAATTCCATAAACTGTAGAGTCTGTAGTGTCTACAGTGTCTGTAGTGTCGTAGACATTCATCGTGACCGTATACAATCTACATCACGACACGCGACACGGTGTCAACATCGCCTCGTGGTCTAATTAAGGCGTGTTCAGCGATCGCCTTCGATGTAAGGGGTGCTGCTAACAGAACTGTATAATAGTTTTAAATGAGTTTGTCAATCGTTTGGTTAAGTTCTTTTGTAAGCTTTATTTCTTTTGCCTTTGACTTAATAACAAACAAATAGTTGTTAATGGCTTATGCAGTCATGAATTAATGTGATAAAGGAATATTGTAGGGAAGGAACAACAAACTTGTTATGTTGTTCCTTGCTTAAACACAACCAGAACACAAGAACAAACAAAATTATCGTAAGTATAAAACGAGTAAAAGGAGAATAAAAGTTTATCTAAGTTTGGAAAAAAAATATAGCTAGGAACATTTACAATCTAATTTTAACAATTTTATTAACTAAAATTTAATAAAACTTTTTTTGTTGAATAAGAGTTAAAATTAAATTTTTTCCGATATTTATTTTATAGTTGATCATTTTCTATATTTATATAAAAAAAGGTTCTTGAACCCTATAAATATTACCTTTTCGGAAATTTCGGTTCAACCTAACTTCAAATGTATCATTATGTCGGCACTTTGAAACATTGTCCTATTCATAATCATAAAATATTTAACATGTAAGTATAAAATACAACTATGATTTACATATCGAATTACCAAGGCGACATAAATCGGTAGAGCCAGTGTAGTTACCACTAATTCCTAAAGTAAACAAATCGATAAAATTTCCCGACGACTCATATAAATCACTGGTAAGGGAAGACGTCTCAATACGCTATAGTCATTTTACGGTTGGTAAGAACGAGATAGGAACACTCCAAAGTCGCCGGACCACGTAAGATGGAGAGAGATGTAGATATTTTCACGTTTTGTATTAATTAAGGAGCGGATAGACTCTAAATCATTGGCTGTCAACGCTCCCTGTGGGAATCCTCGAGAGTTATAGGACCCTTTATTCTAAATTTACAATTACAATTTGGTGAGCGTTTCGAATATTTTAAAATCGTTGTATCGCTCTCTGGGGCTTATTTGAATTTGGAGAAATGTGGAAGTATTATTCCGATGTTATTACCGTCTGGTTAAGATGTAACAAATTCATGTTCCGTTGGATTAAAATGTCCTTGATATATGGAATTATCCCATTTCGAGTTTAATAACGTTTTGGTGTAATACATAAGTTATGGGCTTTCATGATATATTTACCGAGTTCAAAATATGTTTACTGAGAAATAGTATTGGAGGTTCGCAAATGCTTTAAAATCGTAAAAGTTTATTAAAAAGAGGAAAGTCGGATCACTTGATTAACTGATAAATTAAAAGTATCATAAACATAAGTATGTGTCAGCCATTATTGTTATTGCCAGCTATAACAGAATCACATCAACTATAGTTAGAAGTAGGAATTGACTTACATTACAATGAGATAAACGATCGATTATTTTTCTCATAGACATTTTCTAACGGAAATTTAAAAACACTGTTCGACATTGTTCAGTTCATCAAAATTTAGATTATCTGTTCGCCAACTGTCAGCTGTCAGCGACAGTTGCGTGAAATGGAACGCTGCAGCGATCGCGATTGGTGATTCGCTCACTGGATATGCGGCTGTCACGGCGCGTGGACGTGGGGCGAATTAGACGTTTAATTCGAATTTACAGCTAATATCACTTTAGGTTTGGTTTTTATTTTCATTTGCGGGTTTTAATGGTTCTACTCGTAAGTTTCAGTTCTAACCTGGTACCATTGGCTTTAGAATTTTGATATATGAATTTTATCACCAGAAAATTAAGAAAGAATCATTTCTTGCTATGATGATTAATTAAGGTGCTTTTTAACATGGTGGTACAATCCTTTGGGCAATTACTTACTGTAAATCATTTATGTTTTCTGTACGTCTTTTGATGGGCTAAAAACGAATGAAAACTCAAACAACAAATCTAAAAACAGTTAACCAGGAGAAGGAGGCATGGCTACAATAATTCTTGTTCTAAAATCTTAATTTTGAAATAACTTATTATTAAGTCTTCAATCTAGATTTCCATTTTCAAAATCATCGTGTATTGCTTTCAGATTCGTTCAAACGATAAGTAAGCCAGTCAGTGTTACTGTATCAATAATAATATAATCGTTTAATGACATCATGACGTGGACACCTTCATTTTTAACATCGTAATTAACTTTATCGAACCGATCGCGAAGACAACCATCTTGATAGCTACATGGACGACTAACACTGTAAACTTTACATCACCGTGAAACAAACAAGCGTAAAGGATTAGAAATCGACTTTCTATTGGCATTTTTCATAATATTTCTAGCTGTTTTTTACACTCAAATTCATAATTCAATAAATCAAGATTATCGGTTTTTATACTCGAAATTGATACTCACAATTGTTGATGCCGTGGGTGCTATGGACAAAATATATAAAGACAATTACACAAACACCCAGACCGAGAACAGAAATTTAAATCTATACTAGTAATATAAAGTTGAAGAGTTTGTTTGTTTGAACGCGCTAATCTCAGGAACTACTGGACTGATTTTAAAAATCCTTTTTGTATACGATAGCTAGGAACATTCATGAGAAAGGTTATAGGCTATCAAGCATTATGTTACTATTCTTATCGCGGTGAAACTTTTGCCCCTCTGGGAATCGGACCCGGGACTCTTCGATGGTGGACTGAGATCTCCTACTCAAATATAGTGCAGGTTATAGCCAACAAAAAGGTTGGTGAATTTTATGTACATTTCAAGAATAAATGGAGAAATTTCACACTCGTAGGTTGTAGGTTTTTTCTGCGTTTTCCTTCACGTCATTTATAAATTAATGTTATTATTTTTATTGATTCATAAACTTTTACTTAGTTTAGGCAGTACTAATACTGAGGTGCGCGCGGGTGACGTGCGGTATGCGGGGTGTCATTTCCCCCGCGCCTCACCTCATACCCCGATTGCCATGTCGACGTGTCGCGTACTAGCTCTTCTGAATGCTGCCAGAATTCTAACAAAACTAACCCTTGCCATCTGCGTTATCAAACGTTTGGTCCAATTCATATATCAAGGCTGCCAAACGGTCTTTGACACCAAACCGAAGATGTACGTTAGCGGTCATTAATTAAAAACGTCAGCTCGAAAGAAATATTTCGCTTGCGAGATTGCGCAGCCCACTTAATTGATAGGAGCCGAGCGGACGAGAGGAATCCGAGTAAAGAAACGGTCGTTAGCTTATCACAATACAGATTTCACACCGTATGTACTGCGCGGTGGGCTTACATGCAGGTGGTTAGTACTGTAGCCGTATCACGTATATTCAAATTCACACACGTTAGATCCAGTTTTAAATGTGAAACCACAAATTAGTTTTATGAATATTACGCAAGTTTTGCAATAAATATAAAGTTACTTTTAACAATATAATAGTTAAACCACAGATAGTTAATTACGTATAATATATAAGTACATTATTTTAATTACATCTATCAATACATTAGAAGTTGAAGTGCCTATTGATAAAAGTATCTATCGTAACACAAACAATTTTATTATTTGGAAATAAAATTGATTTTATTTTTTAACCTAAATCTTGGCATTATTAATAACCATTACATTACATCCATACATTACACCTACAACCATACATTACATCTACAACCTCTTATAACGGTTTATAAACGAAATGTTTGAACTTATGTCGGTTAAAAAGGTAATCGTAAAGATCGTCACGAACGCCATGTAAGCCCAGCTTTGAGCACAGAAGTCTCGGTCGGGTCACGCGGCGCTCTAACTAAAAAAGGACAGCATTAACACAAGTTAAACTTTAAGTGGCTGCTTTGTATACAGCCTCTGCACTGATTTTAGTATTTCTGGACATTATTATATTAATACATACATATGTAGATACTAGTTTATGCCCATCGGGTCTAAAGAGAAGGAAAAAATTGCAAGATCCTGGAAAAACTAAAAAAAATGAGGGAAAAAAGTAGCCTATATTCATTCCAAGATCCCAATTAGGTATCTCTATATGAATCACAATCGGTTCAGCGGTTTGGCCGTGATGACGTCACAGAAAGACAGATATTATAAATACATAGTAAACGTATTTATAATATTAATATGGATTATAGGAAAATCCGCATTGGAGCGGCGTGGTGGAGTATGCTCCAGGCCTTCCCCGGTTGTGGGGAGAGACCCGTGCCCAGCAGTGGAACATAGAAACTAAAAACGGTTGAAGGCAAAGCCATGCAGTGACAACAGGACGGATGGTCTCCATGCTCGTTTGCTACTCATAAACGGTAAATAAAACACAAAACACTTTGAGCCTTATAGAAGCAATGACCTTGCGTTCAAATTTTGCGTGGTTCAACGCCTTTCGATGACATATTTGTCCCCACAGATCCGCCTCCCCTAAGTTATTAAACGAAAGTGTCATATTATTAATCTCATCCCCCAAATCGGGATTTGGATGCCGCTAATATATAAAATAGAAGTGTCAATAATGCGTCTTATGGATTATAGTGGGTATTATGAAAATAAATGCGCTGATTAAAAACGAGTATCAAAATGTGTCAAAATTTTTTTGTTGTGCGATAATTTTGACGCAATTTTTTTATGATATGAAGTGGCAGACGAGCATGCAGGCCACCTGGTGTTAAGTAGTCGCTGCCACCCATGGACATCTACATCCAACATCAAGCAGGCTCGTGTCCTGTCTGAGGTTGCATGTAGTTGCGCTGCTACCCCGGAGGCTGATGGTCACCTCATGTAAGTGTGGCCGGCAACTGCACCTTTCCATTGAAACACAAATAAATTGCTTCATTTGTTTCACGGCAGACATATGCAGCAGGGGTACTTCCCCGGTCGAACCATACAAGTTCTACCACCTAAATCCAGCGTTGAATGCGTTATAATTATTAATCTCGGAAAATATTCAAAGTTTTACTACTTACTATAAAGCAAGTCTAAGTATTAGTTTTAATTAACTCGCCAATTTTTTAAAATTAGGTATAATAATTGTTTAAATAATCCATTTTAATCTCGTTCACAAATTTAATTTTGTATTTAGCCAAAATAAGGCTTACAATCAAAGTATTGTACCTACCTTACTAAAATGAGACTGAAGCGAATTAAACCACGCTCCTCCGAATGAAATTACAATTTTCATTGTCTTGTCTGACTGTTCACGATAATTGAATAAACGATACACAAATGGGCTTCTTTTGCAAACACAGGCTCTGACACAACATCGCTAAACTTGTATCGCACTGGGATTGTATCCAGGATCATTTGAATGGCTGAGCAGCATATAGTAAATATCTAATTCGAAGTGGAAATAGGTATACCTATCGAGAAGTTAACTAATTGTGAAAACATTATTCTAAATTCTTTTTCATTTGGGGTGTGGGGGGCGGTCATTTTTCGTTTGCCACGTACCTAAGTAAGTATATAAAGTTAACATTTTCAGAGCGTCTTTTAGCAATAGAACGCTTAAAAGGCGGTCTCAACTATTGTATGTTTAAACATAAATAATGTTTTTGACTATCATTTATATGTTTCATTGACAACAAAAAATACCATAAGTTTATTTGTTACTAGTTGTGCCACGCGGTTTCACCCGCCTCTAGAATAGTAGCGTAATGCTTGATAGCCTATAACCTCCCTCATGAATGTAGCTATTATATAGAAAAAGAATTTTTCGAATCGGTCCAGTAGTTTCTGAGCCTATTCAATGTAAACAATCAAATCTTTCCTCTTTATAATATTATTATAGATGAAAAAATTATTTTAAGCTCGCATCTCGCTTTAAGACGATGAAACAATTCCCTATTCGTTTAGAACATTTTTATCTGCGACTCTATAAGGGCGTTTGTTCTGTTTACATTTTATTTATTGTCTACAAATGAGACGTGATCTGTCGTGCTGCTTACAAAACACTGAAACGTGGTCTGGCTTCTGAGTGTAACGTTAATTATATTTTATTCGCATTTTAGCGTGAAGGTATTAAGCCTTTACGTTGAGAAGGTTCTGTCTACCAATTTTGAGTTGGCCTTTATTTTTATCCGTGTGCATAGCAACATGGCATAGATGACAAGAATGAATAAAATTATTTACCTAGTTAAAAACTAAAAAAGAATCTAAAACAAAAGCTTTGATAGAACTAAAAAAATTGAAAATAATTGTTAAATAGTTATTAATTTTGACCGGGAAAAGAATCTCTCGGTACTTCTTTACAATCAAGTTTGTACATTACTCGGTATGTTGTAAGGCTTTCACGATAATCAGCACACGTGACAGCCTAACATGCGCACGTCAATATTAAACTAAACATAATATATAAACAGATTTAATACATCTACAAATCAAAACGATTGTAACTGACCGTCCAGCAACAGACAACCCGACTTAACTGAGCTGACAGCTAACATGGGTCATTAATGTCATTATTCACACTTAAATACAATTCGAACTGTATCGGTATATGCACTCTGTATTAATTATTGAACGTAATTAGTTTGAGAGGCTTAAAATATGCTAATTTTAATGCCTCAACGAAGAGAAAATGAATGTGTTCGCTGCGATACGAGATTACGAATTTACATGAGATTTTAACATTTACGTTGTGATTTTATTTTTGTTGCCCAAACGGACTTTTGTTACGTACTTTAATCATTTCTAGCTCCAAAACATTAAACACAAAAGAAAAATAGCTACGAGTATAATATTAAAGCGATGTAAAAGGAATCCTCAAATATTTGAATTAGTTGTGATACAACATCGCAGCAGCGTAAATGAAGAAAATTAAAATTTCACTTTCAAATGATAATTCGGAAAGATTCTCAACAATTTATTTCGAGAGACAAAAGATTGGCTAAAGTAAACTCTGTAATCGTTCAGCCCTCAAAGATGAAAGTCGAAAAATGCGAGCTTTCGTTTTGCGAAACAATTGAGGATGATTAAAATTGCGATTTGATATTGGACAAAAAGAAGGAGACGAGAGAAATTTATTAAGACATATATTAAGATGTAAATCATGAAAATGCGTAGATAACAATGTCGACACGGAGTTTTTTTACATTTAGTATGAGAATAATGTTAAGGTATATTGAAAAGTAACTTTATTATCAATTTTTTTATACTTTACAATTACTATTTCAATTTAAATTAATAATATAATGTAGTGGTTATCATGCCAGGCCACCATTAGAGGGGTCCTGGGTTCGATTTCCGGTGAGGCATAAATTAAAATGATGTATTTAGATTTCTGTTCCCGGTCTGGACGTTTGTGTAATTATTTGTCCATGGCACCCAAGACACAGGGAATCCTAGTGTGGGGCTGTGGGTATGATTGGGAAGCGTTACTTTAAATTGATGAACCTATCACGTAGCACGTTACAGTGTGTGTAACACAACATAAAACTTAATAAATTAAATACGAATCGGGTATATAATTTAAAACTATTCACTTAACATTTTGGATAAAAAAATGTTTGAGAAGTACAAAAAGCTCCTTTTATCTTTCCTACAACTACAACGTAAGTCACATTCCCCTGTCAGGTAAAGGAGTGATATCTCTTTGATCTTCAAAGCAGATTCCCGAATAGTTTCGGATGAAAGTTACTAGAATGTGTGCGACATATTAGTAATATTGCTATACTCTACGGAAAGGTAAGACGTTTGATGTGAAAGGATAATCCCCTAAAAACACACAAAGACACAAAGTTCACCGAGTGAATTTTTATCGGGGAATTTTAATGAAAGGTTAATATTAAATGGGTTTGTCAAGTTATTCGTATTTTGGTGTAGATCGCAGTGTAGATAATTATTAGAAACTAGCTGTGCCACGCGGCTTCACCCGCGTTAACAATAGTAACATAATGCTTGATAGCCTATAACCTTCCTCATGAACGTAGCTATCTTAAACAAAAAGAATTTTTCAAATCCGACTTGTAGTTCCGGAGATTAGCGCGTTCAAACAAACAAACAATCTCTTCAGCTTTATATATTAGTATAGATTATGTTCCATGTTTAGACTGGATCATACCTTACATTCTAACGCCTTCGGATTGTTTTTAATTAGAATAAAGACTTCTGTCTGCTGTAAGGAGACTTGTAATTGGGGACTTGTTGGGTTCAATATCTCTTAAATACTCACAATATGACATTATGTTTTAAACAGTGTTTTCATTATAGAAATGGCGCGATGCCAGGCGGTGCGGTTTTTTTCTCGAAATTTAAAATTAACAGAATACCACTCTTGTTCTAGATAAACGTAATTTACAAGTTGTTTGCAGTGTTTTATAAAATTATATTCCATTATGTATACTATATTATTATATCCATTCTTAACACGTTGACTGGCCATTAAATTTATTAGTGAGTTAGTACCTACTGCGTCAGAAAGTCTATACCGAACTTTCGGTACACAAAAATGATAGAAGAATAAATTTAACAAGCAACGCATCACCTTTTTATCGTGCATCATGCTGAAAGATTACTTTTAAGATTTTTACTTTTGTCGACAATAGAAAAGACTATACAATAAATGGATCGCGACAACCCAGACGTTCACAGTATAGACTATGGATACTTTATAAACTTTCAATAGAAAAACTGATTTATTGATAGGTTATTCGCCTGTCAGTTTTCATCTTCTTAACGGTCTCTGAAAGTTTCTTTTTATGAAAAAAGTTGACGCGCTTCTGAGTAGTTCGGACGTTTGCCCGTTAATATAATCTTTGAATCGAAGGGTGAGAGGGTATTAAATTTTCTGTAATTATTATTACATTAGAAAATTTAAAAGAGGATTTAAATGGAGAATAAAAGTCTCTTCGCATTAGCAGGTGGTAGAGCTTACAGCGCGCATAGCCCCGCTTCTAGTGTGGATCGCAAGCGATCAGATTGTTAAGCAAGATTTGGCGCGGCCGGTACTCGGATAAGGCACCGCTAGTGGCAAATTTCATGCGCGCTTCCGTGCTTCGGAGGGCACGTTAAGCCGACGGTCCCATTGTTATCGGCAGATAACAGTCGTTAAACTTGGTCGGAGGCCCTTTGGGCGGTTTGACAACATACGACACGGGTTGACTACTAACCTGTATCTCCACCAGTCCGCATTATAGCAGCGTGGTGGAGTATGCTTCAGGCCTACCCCGGTTACGGGGAAGAGACTCGTGCCCAGCAGTGGGACATAAAAAGGGTTGAAGGGTTAATTGGTAGTAGATATGTAATACATATGCATTAGAAAAATTATTAAAAGACAGAGCAACCAAGACAAGAAGGAAAATTACTACATTTCGAGGTCCGAAAGACTTTGAGGCCCTTTAGCGGAAGATATCTACCGCACTATAAAGTGAATGGCTTTCTTTGAACTTCCTGTTATCATTCTAAACACAATTTCGCGGTTATCTCACTAAATTTTGTGCGATATTGAAGCACAATAGAACATTATCTACCAAACCTTCAGTTATAGGACCGTCTGCCTGCTATCTAATATCTGAAGGGTCGGAAGCCAATAGGAGGCAGGGTTATTATAAATAATTGAGTAATAATATTATCTTCAAGAATGCGATACTACAAAAGATATTGGAAGTTCACATTTTCTTTGTTTGAAGCCCTTGAACTGTTTATTGAAATCAATAAAAGGTTAACCCTTGAAAGGTTTTGATAAAATACCTTATACTTACTCTTGCCGTCAACCCTTTTTTATGTCCCACTGCTGGGTACGGGTCTCCCCCCACAACCGGGGAAGGCCTGGAGCATACTCCACCACGCTGCTCCATTGCAGATTGGTGGAGTACCCACTCTGAACTTTATGAAATAAAGGTCTTTATTTTATAAAAGTTCTGAAATCGGTTTATTTTAAGCGATCTCGTAAGTTATAATGAGGCCCTATTACAGAGTGAAACAATAGGACACCTATCCCAATAGGACAGCTTCTTCAAGATGTGACAATTAATTTGAAATTAGAAGAAAGAAATACAAACAACTCATTTCTTTTAGAAACTTTTAGAAAGTCTGATTTTGTGCAAACAAGAATGATGATTTTGTATGGATCAACACTATATAAGACTAACTTGATAGCCTATATATAACCTTCTGCATGAATGTAGCTATCATATAGAAAAAGAATTTTTCAAATCGGTGCAGTTTCGGAGCCTATTCAATACAAACGAACAAACAATCAAATCTTTCCTCTTTATAATATAAGTGTAGTATGCAAGTCCAATCCGCATTGTAGCAGCGCGGTGGAGTATGCTCCAGACCTTCCCCGGTTGTGGGGAGAGACCCGTGCCCAGCAGTGGGACATAAAAAG
>DWQK01003889.1:0-11041 GCA_018231225.1 Noctuana stator
AACCATGAAGCTAATAAGTTAACACAACATTTACTGGTTCTTAGGCGGTACGAAGTTCGCCAGGTCAACTAGTATTTGATATTTTATGC
This sequence comes from Noctuana stator, assembly GCA_018231225.1. Taxonomy (NCBI): domain Eukaryota; kingdom Metazoa; phylum Arthropoda; class Insecta; order Lepidoptera; family Hesperiidae; genus Noctuana; species Noctuana stator. The sequence continues at coordinate 90 of DWQK01003889.1, forward strand.
TTCTCTTTATATAAAAACATACAACCCTATGCCCGTGTCCTTATCCGAATGGTTTTCTGAATGGGTCAAACTTAAAGTAAAAAATTTTTATTCATCATAAGGTATACACTAGATGGAGGTCAAATAATACGGTACATCGGCTTTAGACGCCCTTTTGGCTAAGGTAGGCCGGGAGAGAACAGCCGGCGGGAAAAAAAATTTCGGCGCTCCTTTAGGATATTAAGGTTTTTAGGGTATATTAAGTATTAAACTTAACTTCTAAAAATAAATACACAAAAAGATCCATCAAAAAATCTTTAAATACTTTCCTTTATCAAACAGCACCACAGAAGTAGGAAATGTTGTCCGAAATCAGACGTCTAATATACATAAACATCACAGGGATCGTGTTCGTGAGGCGCAAGCCACAGTCCGTACGTACACCATGATGTTGCTTCGTGTAAGGAAACAGATGCCGACTGCCCGTGCACATTGATTATCATGACAGTTTGTATTTTAGCGGGTTCCGAACTCCCGTTTTAGCCTATTGTTTTTATGCTTTCTTTTAAAAGAAAAAACCTAACGACAATGCGAGCTACCTTCATAGATACCATCGCTCTCATAATCCGGCGTAAAGCAAGTCTTGTAATAAGCAATATAAAAAATTATGCAATAAAAAAATAAGCCACAAAATACACCTTAACACCGAGCGTCCTAAAGGCTCCTAAATGCATATTTCCTTTTTTTAAAATAGTGAAAATTTTTTATCAAGACTCGTTTACTTTCACGAACGTGGGATTTCGCTGACACGACATTTTTTGTCGTAAAACCGTTTTTAGTATGTCATATAGTATGTACCTAACTACCTAGTATGTTTAGGGTTTGAAAGCCAAATAGGACGAGTAAAGTTACGAAGACTGAAGCTTTACCCAAAGATGTATTCACGTCATTAAATATTTTTACTTACGCTACCTAGTAGCGACTTCGGTTTTCCTTCTTATAACTGTGCGCTTTTATGATAATCAATAACCGATAGGCTCAGAGAGAGATTATCTGACTAAGCTGCCTGTAATCCCCGGGACAAATATTTGTATTACAAATAGGTATCCGCAACGTTTATTTAGGTCAGAATTACCGTTTACCTATTAGAAATGGAATATATTCATATTCATTTAGAAAACGTTTTTCGTTAAATACACGTTAAAGTCAGAGTTACACGTGAGAGTTATTAAAACTACTTTTATATAAATATAGTTCAAAGCACCCCACGTTTTTTCAGCAAAGTAATTATTTTGTATGAAAACTAAAATGGTACTAAAAATTTCATATTGTTTTAGTTCCAAAATGTATATGGTCATTAATTTGTGTTATAGCATGGGAAACAATTATTTAAAATGCTACCGCCTTCAACATCCAGGTAACATCACATACCTTTGACAGTTCTGATAATCTACGAATTCATTATTTGTTTTTCCGCTATGAAATTATTCAAAATCACCAACCACAAAAAGAATAGTGCTTGTTGCTCGAAGTTTTAAATGTTTTTTAATAATGTCTGGCAATTTAATTGGGGGTTGCCACATTATACGCTCCCAAATTCTTGAAGTAAGAAAACTTTAAAATTCACACTTAATCGTTGTTGATCCTCAAGTTGAGAACAAGATAAGAATAATCTTACCAAAAACTTTACGTTCGTTAGGAGAAAAGGCGAAATTCTAATTTAACAGACATTCATTGGGAATTTTTAGGGAAAAATCTTTGGGAATAATTTGGAGATTTTAGGCAGCAACTTTTATCAGTTTTTCAGTTGGACTGTCCGCAAAGTTTCGGAATAAATTGTTTCAATATTGAGAAACGACAAGGACTTTAACAGATTTTTTTTTTAATGAAAATGAATGCATTGAAATGGAAGTCGCCAGCAAATTAGAAAGTATACACCAATTTATTGTACTGATTAACAAAAAAATCAAAATTAAAAACATCAAGGTTATATTAACTTTACTTGAAAGGTATAGATAGTATCCTCGTCATCATCACCCCATTACTATCCCATTATTGGGCACGGATAATAATTATCATCTCAAATATGAGAAAACTTTAGTCCACCACGCAAAACATAATTATGCGGGTTGATTGACCACACTCAAAGTATTTCGTAGAAAAATTATTTTGCACCAACAATACGAGATATTGGATTTCTTTTGTGCATTGACAAATTACGTTTTCCAGGTGATTTAATGAGCTTATTATCTAGTTTCTCAAAGTAGGACAAATAAATATATTTAGCGGAAGAATTATGCACAGAACGTGCCAACTCGTAACGAATATGGCGATGAATTTAATTTATTTTCGTATTTTTATTGCGAACGTCATTTTACCGGAGCTTTGAGATGAAAAGCGAAATTTTCGACGCTAATTAAACTTTTGCATAAAGTTACCAATGTTATGCATATCATGTTCTTTAATGAAATGCCTGCTTGTTTACTTTTAATATTTTTGTGGCGCGTTCCCATTTGTGGTGCTGTTAAAATTAAAATTTACAGGAATGCCGCTAACAAGCGCATTGCCAGCCACATATCTTTTTAGATTATCGCGACGTTTAGCCTCTGTTATCTATTATATTATAAATTGTTTATCGCAAATCGTTAGTTAGTTACGATGACCAATATAAAATCAAATATTTGCACGAAATATGGCAAGGTGAAATACAAATAAATGTTTATAACATTTATTTTATTCCATATTTACCACCATATAATTCTTTACATGTTATTTTCAATAATTGAAAGATTTTATCGACGCAACACTTTTTTTAATCTAAAAGTCTAGTAAACTAATTTGTAAGTTTAGAGTGTCACTTATGCAATAACATTTTATAAGAAGTAAGCCAGCGTATCATTGAATTAATAAACATCTAACTGAGGAGACCTGACGAGCAGCGCAGCCTTCAGAGAACAAGTTGAGCGGGCCATTTTAACGAGCCAAGCCTCGGCTGCACGAAGCTGACAATCAATAGATCTTCAGTAGAAATTGCGAAAAACAGCTCATTCAGAATATAAAGGTTCGCCAGGAGTTTTTGAAAATATTATAGACGAGTATAGTGATAGAATAGAAGAGTAAGTATTTTTATATTAAAGCGAGGCGGTAAAACCTGGTGTAGGAGGAAAGATATCATCTTCTACTTCATGCATCTCTGTCAAAAACTCTGCTTTCAGAAGACCTAACCAAGATAAGTACACTTTAATAACCTGTGGTTGATGATACGCTTTGGTTTTATAACGTCAATTTATTATTTTATCTCATAAAATAGGGTAATGTTTTATTTATAGGTAGAATTGAAAACAATTTTACTCAGTAAATAACTTTTTTATTTATCCACAAAGACAATTCATTTATTAAAGAAAGCCAAACAAATAACAATTAAAACCAAACAAATAAAACCCACTGCCAGCCAGGAAAATTCGGCGAGACCTAATCTCTCCTCTCCACGCCTTCTCTCCTCGCCAAGTGAAATTTTATATTCGAATGAAATGTGTCATTCGAAAATGATTCATCTGCGTTGGCGCGTTCGTTACTTTACCAAAATTAATAGCCTACGTGTCCGTAACAAGACTGCTCTCGCTGAGTTGTCCCGGTATTGTCACGTGAGGACGGTTTGTGCCACAAAAAGGACATTATCTCGATGACGATCTCGACGATCACTTCACGTCATGGGCACTGTGGAATGGTACTTACACCTACTGAGAATTTACTATTACAGATACCAACGGATAGTAGGTACCTGTAATATTTTCTACCAACTTCAGGACGTCCTCTATTCGACTGTATTTCATTTTCATATTTGTTATCTTATAACTTTTGATTGGGTGAACCGATCGGGGTTATTCTTTTTTTATTTGAAAACTAATGCGTTCCGTTTGGTCCCATTTCAATTTGGTCCAGTTTTGACAACGGTATCTATGAGAAAACTACAAAGTCTTAAATTTGCATTACGAGTACATATATCATGTGCGCGACAATTTCGATAACCTGTTTATTGCAACGGTATGCCATGAGGAAGGACCTCGTGACACATTCACGATCAAGCTATCCATCCATTTGACTTAAGTCGTTTGGAGCCACTCCAAATGGCGAGATCGACAATGGCCGCTTTTATCGTTTGAAACTAGTCGGGTATTGCTGAAAATTACACGTGAGTTAAGGCGTTTGTACTAATCACAATTTACAGACACTCACGAACCTTTAATGATAAAATTAGAATTATAATTTGTATTAGATACATAAATATATTATGAATATAGGTTAGGAAATTTAGGAATGCAGGTCTAATGCTAGCCTTAAATGACGCTTCCTTTATTTTTTACGTCTTGCTTTATCGACATGCATCTCATTTAATTTTAAACGTTACAAAAAGCGTTGATTTTATATTTCGAATTTGTATTGGTATTTCCGGCCCACGGGCGGAAGTCACGCGCTCACGATCAGATAAAATTTAATAACGAAAACATTCCATTAATATTGTTACGAGTATTACAATGGGTTACATCAGTGAATTCCAAAGAGGTCCAGATCAACACTCAGGGATCTACTCGTACAGACTCGATGGGACGTAGAACTTGTTAAAATTCATAATTATCATATTATTAATCTAGAAGGTAGTAACTACTTTTGCTATCTTGAATTTAGGCTCAGGTACGACTAAAATTCGCATCGTTAGATCTTATCTTCAAATTATCTGACGAGTTTTGGGAATATGGTAGAAATGGACCAGCACGGAGGAAGTTCACTAGTACACCATCAGAACATCTGAGGTTCTCATAAATATTATTCTCGACAACACCTCGTGGCGGTAATATTTGGTCAGTAGCCATATCACGAACAGTTTACAAATCCGTCATCGAGTAATAACAGTTAAATTTTGTATGGGGTTTTGAGCAGCGCTTCGTGGGCGTATCGGGAACTAAAAATCTTACGGATAAAGTCTATTTGTAACGATACGTACGTAACTTGATTACTTAACGTATATCTTTATTATTCGTGATAGGGCTACAGTACTTTTCGTTATTTGTTTATAACTGTGACCCTCATCCTCAACAACCATTACTCAACACAAACTAGCTATTAACCCTAACAGTATTCTCTAACATATTAACTGGCCTCTCCGGCGTCGTGCGTCATAGCTTGTAATTAAACTCTGCTCCTGTCCTACGGGACATCGGCTTGTGTACAGTCTGCATCATGTAGTTTGGGAGTTTTGGGACAGATCAAATATTTACAGATATTTACTCGTAACTTCGTAGACGACGTGTGGCGGAACGGTCCAAAAGTATTCTGTATCTCGCAGTAAAAAAAGTAATCTGTCATGTTTGCGATGCGTTCTTTTTTAATTGACTTCATAAACACAATTTCTTTTAAATTTAAGAATAAAAGGCCCTGGTTAAAAACAAATTAAATATTTGTTTATTTGTTTATTTCGTAATATTTTTTTTCATTATTTTCGTGCACTTAAATGTGACCAAGATTTTAAGATGTTTTCCCATTGACACCACATCCGCAGCTCGAGTCAATCATACCTACACGTTTTAGTCCATATCATGAAAAGTTCATATTTGTACTCTTCCCTAGCTTGAAGTAAATATAAGCGGTATATTACGAGTAAGTGGCTAAATTTCCATCACAAACGTTAAACTATATTACGTATACGAACAGTTTACTAAAAGCCACAACGGTAACATTTCCGTACCTACAACCATAATATTGAGTTACCGGCATTATCGCACCATAAAGATACACGCGAGGCTAAAGGGTGAAAACGAACACGTCTGAGTACTTAGTTCACAGACGAGCATAATGGGATTACTATAGACCCTTTGAAAGGGAGAACATGTAAAGTAATTCATATGTAAATACTGTTAGCGAGAGCTCTGCTCGCTGAGGACTCTTGTATACAAATTTGTTTAGTACAGTTTTGCTGTGGTCACAATGTGGAGAGGCTTTCTTTGAAGTTGTTATAGGCTTTGGCCAACAAAAGATAGCCAAGTTTGTTGTATGTTTGTAGGCCATGAAACTTTCTCTTACGATGTTTATAATATTTGGGTATATGTTTATAATATATGGGCACCAAAATTCCCCCTATTGGGACTTGCTCTTCCGTCGTGGCAAATATGAAATGATTATGGTTATTTAAAAAAATTCCAAAATTATTAAACGGATTTTAACTATAACTTTGTTACAATACCATGTCTTACGTTTACTTAAACTTTCAAACTTTCAGACTGTGACTAAATTGCGTTTAGCAGATTGTCAAAAAGTAACACAACATGTTGATGCTAATTGGTAAATGTAACATATCGTGTCTTTTCAACCAATCATTATAGTGTTTAAAGTTGCCACGCTTGTTTCTGTACTAAAAGGGTTTAGGGGTATTTCCTATCACCTTTCCTCTTTCTTTGTTCCGTGTTATAAACTACGAGTATAGTACTTTTTTGAATACGAAAATCGGTATATAAGGCTTTAAATGTTATCGCCTTTAAGATGCTATCGGTAGCGCGGATCGCAAGAATTTTGGCGTTAAGATGCTGCGAATCTTCAGGAGCTAAGCCGATTATAGCTTTTCGCCTTAGTTCAAATGATGTCTAACGACGCTGTTAGAGTGTTTTGTGTTTATAATACTCATAGTACTACTTCTTTTTATACCGGAAAAAACATTATCTTAGCCAATATGCTATGATAACAATATTTATCATCAGTTTAATTTTTAAAATAAAAAGTTTAATTGGTGAAGGTACCGGTAAAATTTTTATCGACCATAAACTTACAAATGTGCGATATCGAGACTATAGTCCACCACGCTGGCCCAATGCGGTTTAGTGGATAACTTTAATGGAGAACTCTCATACAAGTTATCTCAGCACGTTTTCCTTCACGGTTATTGCTTGCCTTTGCGCCATTTTATTGCTTAAAACTTATGAAAGTCATTGGGGCTTGCCGCTTCGAATTAGAGGCCTGATTCACTTCACCGTTTAATTTGAATGGAACTTATTCTGTCCAAAATGTATCCAGTAATAGAGATCGAAAACGCAGACGCAAGGTTGTAAGGCCACTCGACTCGAGAGCAACGGTATCGGTAGCGGAGAATCGGCGAACAAATTGAGCGCTCGTTAACAGTAGAGTAAGCCTTCCCATGGTTTCAAGCAAACTCCTGGCGTACAATACAATATGCGAGATCAATTTTGAAACAAGTTTATAGTGAACAATGAAAATAAGATAGAGTCAAAAATGACTGAGAAGGTAATAAAACACGACTTTTGTTGATGTAATAATAATTAATCCTATATTTTATAAGAGCGGGTACGAGTAATTTTAAAGTGAATCTCATTATTATATGGAAAATACTATGTATTATTGCGGCACTTAATCATAAACAATTGTTATTGATGTTTGTCTGTCTATTGGTGTATATAAAGTTTGTTTGATAGAATAATCAGTAATTGTAGAGAATAAACTGATTGTCCTTACTGTGGAACTAACTCTTTTTTTATCGTGAATGAGTAGCCAACGATGCAGACGACATGATGTTGAGTAGCCACTGCAATCCATGGACATCCACTTCCAACCTCAAAAAGGAGAGAAGTCCTTTCTGAGACCATACGTGCAGGCAGTGCAGTTCAGTGACAAAGTGCTTATTTACGGGTTGAGCAGCGTTTACTATTAAATTACAATTTACATAGTATTACGGAGCTCTGTATCTATTAACCTTCATCCCTTTACATCATAGAGTTAAACTCCAAAACGATGACGTTCCTGAGATATCGTGTAAGGGCCGTAGCAGTATTGAACATTTGCACCAAGAATTCCTGAAAGCATAGCCTTCACTACAATTACTCTTAGATTGCAATGCAATGTGGTAGGAGGCTGCCATTTAATCACACAGAAATGCGACTGATAATATTGTTAGTGATGTAGGCTTATTATTATAATGTTATTTCGCTTGTTTTAGCGTCCTTTTCACAGACGAACTCACTGTAAAGAATGAAAGTTTGTTTGGAATTTCACTTTTAGACCCAATTCTTAAGTCCACGCAGAATATTTCGCGGGTTTAATGCTAGTTTATTATTATTACGTAATACAAAACGTCCTGTGTCCAAAATAAAAGAAAACAAAAATAAAATTCACTTCGGAGTTCGTTAACCATAGCTCATAAGGCAGCTCACGCTCGCCCTAAACAAAATCAATGTACAGTTTCAAAAGGCTCACGAAAAAGCCAGAGGTGACGGTTACCTGACTACCGCAAAGGCTGTCAGCACGAGGAAAGTTCAAAGAGAAACTGCTAGACACGCGACGTTTTCTTTGATCTGTCAACACAAACCAAAGTGGCATAGTAATAAAATTTATCCGCAATGTTTCCTTGATGTTTGCTGTAAAGACCGTCGCACATCTGACGAAGCGCAGTGCAGGAAAAATTTGAAATTGTTTGAATTACATAGTATTATTTGAATAAGGTTCGATCTGTTTTTCAAGTATATAACAGCCATAGCGTTATTCGAGTAGGAGTCTTAATAGACTGAATTCAATTGAATTCTTCCTTGTGACACTCCAAGTTTGTACCTTTAGGCTTAAAGTTGGTGTTTTCGTGTCGCATCCTAGAGTAGTATAAGTAAGTAAGCCTGTCGCAAAAGTTTACAGAGCAAAATGAAAACGTTGTGGCGTCAGCGCTGTTTGAGGTCGTGTTTATGAAATAAGTTTATGCAGGTGGTATTGCGGTATTAAGGTTTTGAAGGAAGTCGCGAAAACACCGTGGCTTTGTTGTTGGATGCTATGTTGTGTACAACCTTACCTACAAGTACGCGAATCTCAATTAAAGGTTTAATTATTAGTATGGTTGTTTAGTACTCGTATATAGGTATAATTTATTTTAATAGGTGTACAATATAGTAGATTTTTGTTGTTGTGACATCGTTATCTTTAAAGCTGTCACTATTACGAGGTACAAGGAGTATTATTAAATTCATGTCATGTTCAATAAATGTATCTTGTTTAACTTTAATGTTCACTGCATAAACTATAAAATTGATCCTTTGCTCGAAACTTCAATATCTGTTGGATGCTACATTCATTCCATTCACCCCCGTAGATTGGCGTCACTCACTTTGTCACTAACTTCGAGCTAAACATTTAGTAACAGCAGTTAACAACTGACAATCGCCAGCCTCAGCTAGTTTGCAGCTTTGCGACTGGTCTCCCATTCAGCTTGTGCAAAATTTCCCTTTCAAAGCCGGTTTGTGGCTGTTCTGTAACTATTCGACGGGGAAATGAATTCTCTCGTGCTAGATGTTCGCCGATTATTTCCGAGACTCTGGGAAACTTCTGAACATTTCCGTCTGAGATAAATATAATCTTTGGTAGCACATTGTTCACCTACTATTAATCTATTATTTTTGTTTATAGAAAGTAGGTAAGACATTTTATGTAGAGTATTCGCCGCAATAAGTGTTATACGTTTCATCAACATCAAACTATTTATGGCAAACTGCTGGGCATGAGTTTGACACACTCCTCATAAACGTGAGTAGGATTTAGATCATCCCAGGCAACGTGGCCGAAACACGCTCGTTTACAATATCTTACTGTTTAAAAAGTATAAAGTTTCTTTGGTTACTGAAGATTATAATTACTGAAACAGTATAATAATATCAAGTGTTCTTAAAAAAACTATCCGTCGGTTCTGCCATGATCCTAATTCAAACAAAAGCTTGTAAATAAAAGCTACAAAAGAATGTTTTCCACCTAATTATTTGCCCTTGATTGGCTAACGAGCTCTCCATCGTACTTAATCGCTCATTGTATGGATCGAATAGTTTGTTCATCTATTGTAGGCACAACTTCTAACTTGTTCAACCGACTCCTAACTTTGGAAACGAGAAGCTTCTAGAATAGTTTGACGCTTACTACTTCTTAATTCGATAACCTTTGCCTGCTGAGTTTGGGTATAAATGTTTTAGAATAAATTAAAAACGAAAATAGGCTAGCCTTAAGCAAAATGTTATTGGAACAGTAATGTGCCGGGAGGCACCTACAGATAACAATATTAAAATTCTTAATGAGAAAATAGAAAATTAAAACAAAGAAGAAATAAATTATAAATTTTAAAAGAGTCATATCTGAATTAGCAATTTTATAGACACATTGTGCTTGGCAATGTATGTAAGTAAATTTTTGATGTGCTACTTATAAATAAATGACAAGTTTGCAGGCATTCGTCACAAAACACCAATTCTCACTACTGATACTACGAGTATACTGTCAACCCATATTCTCATATTCCGTGGCGAAATTTTGTCATGTTTCTGGTATGCTTTAATTCCTTTCTTAATGAGAAACGACCCCTTAGCCCGGTTACCCGGTTATTCGGTAATGTGTAATCAGCCTGGTTTTGGGGTACTGATTAAGAATTCAAAGGCAAAGCTGTGCTTATAATATCTTATATCTTGGCTGTGTCCACCTGTCTCTGTAGCGGAAAGGAAATTGGGAACCGAGATTTAAACTAATTTCTAGATTTAAACTTGTTATTTATATTACTAGTAATAGTAACATTTATGGTATTTTGTGGGCGGTAGAGCTTGTAAAGTTAGCCTGAAGAGTCTAACTAGCAAGTCATAAGCAAGTCTGGTTAGAAGTACTTGTGTTTCGGTAGGGGAGCGTGAATGCCTATCTTATTATTTTGAGTCCATTATCCCAATCCTCATTACATTTCATTTACGCTGAGCTCCTTTAAGATGCAGAGATTCTAGTGCGATATATCGTGCACGATTTGCCTTGAACACATGTCTATCACAAGTCAACCTATTTTTCTTTGGTCTGAAATCCAGATCCATCGTCCAGAAAACCAGGGAAATAAAAATATTTATTGGCAGAGACAGGTACGCGTAAGTTTGATCTCCAAAGTCACTTAAACCATGTCAATAATTCTCTTT
>DWQK01003890.1:0-11041 GCA_018231225.1 Noctuana stator
GAATTGCTTCGTTTGCTTCACGACAGACATGGCTGCAGCGGTGGTACTTCCCTGGTCGAATCGTACAAGTTCTACCACCTAATACCAACTTGCTTTAAATAGGGCATTGACGAGCAGTTTTTATTCAGTTACGACGGCTGTGACGTGTACTATTGATGACCTATGTGGTGGAGTGGATACCACGCCAGTCCACCATTCGAAGGGTCCCGGGTTCGATACCCAGCGGGGTAGAAATTTAAATGATGAATTTAGATTTCTGTGTGTTTGTGTATGTGCCCATGGCACCCACGATACAGGAAATCCTAGTGTGGGGCTGTGAAGTGTGAACCGTTATTTTTAATTTCCAATCATTTTAATATTATTGCATTATCATGTTAGTTAAGGATTCATTTTTTGATCTTTGGTTTTTTTTTTTTATTTTGCGAAAAAGCATGATTTATCATTTTGCTTGTTTTCTTTTAATTTTTAGCTCAAAACCAACCGCAGCTCATTCTAGCATCAGGTAAGGCCTTCCAAAATATTTTATTTGCAGCTTATTACAAAATTATGTTAGGTACTTAGTAATCTTAAAGTATTACTCAATTTTTTTGATGCCTATAGGGTTAATTAGTTTGAACAAATAGATAGACTTGAATTCTTTTTAAAAGTATTTTGCTATTTTGCACTTCAATTATGATTAAAATTAATAATAATTACTGTATTTTTTGTATATTTCAAGATGGTAAATTTTGCAATAAAATGACAAATATGAACTGAATTTAATTCTCCTCATAATAGAATTACACTTTATTTAAAAACTATTCATTTAAATTTGTATAGTGTTCAATACATCACAGCTTTATTTATAAATTTTTTATGCAATTTTCATTTTTCATTTTATTTAAAATTTATTTTTTCCAATTGTTCTTTTTTTAAAGATAACATACAAACAGACGAATTCTACTAACAAGTTAGTGATCAATATTTTTTTTTTAGATTCTTAAAAGATTTTTTTATTCACAGTATACAGAGACGCAGGTAGCAAGGCTTTCACCGCGCGACCAGCGACCAGTGTTCTGATGGCGACCACTTTTATGTACCTCCTCGTTCGGATGCTCTAGACTGTAGTTATAGAGTTATTTATTTCCCACGCGCCATCTAAGAATGGAGTTGAAAATTACAGATACGATTTCGGAGGGAAAATCATGCATGAAACATGGCGTCCAGAATGAAATAAAATGTTAACTTAAACAAAATATGACACGGAATTTTGAAAATTTTACGTAATATTTATCGAACTTTTATTTTGAAAATAAATCTCATATCGAACAAAATATAGTTAATAAATTTTTCACGAAAGCGAATTTATTTACTGAAAAATCGCAATAATTCTGAATTAGTATAATTATTTTTGTTTAAATAACCCACATTATTTTGTGCCTATTTTTCAGTATAAATATATTTTACACAGACAGGAACAAACACAAACATATTTCCTTTAAACAGTGATTAAAATTACAATTCTCCTTTAAAATTGATAGGTTATTTTCAACTTCAGACTATATTAGCGCGCGTTACACTAGACAAGTATTTTGGTGGTTATAATGTTTTACCTTCGCTGTGTTGAATTTTAAATGTATGAACTGCTTTTTGGTGTAGTAATGCTGTTTAAAATATTTTAATAAATTATTTTTTAAAGTTTTTAAAAATACAATCAGTAATATGTTTTCAGGCCTCTTGTTAATTGACTCCAAAAAATATTTTTTTGTAATTCGATTTTTAAAATGCATTTTTTTCAAAAATTAATTTTGTTTATAAAACATACCCAGAGTATTTTTTCTATTTACAATTTAAAAGACCAAAATTAAAAATTATTAAAAACACGCCAAGTTACTTAAACTTTATCGGCCAATTTAATAAAAATCAATTAAAAATTCCCATTTTCAACAAACAGCTTTATTCCCTTCTGTAATTTAAAGATTTAATTATTTCTGTAAATATTAAATTTAGTTATTTGTTTTAATATTACAAGAAATAAGCAGTAACTTAATTATAGAATTAATAGAAAATGCTTTCTCTAAGGTGGTTCTGAAATGGCTTATATTTCATAACAACATGAAAGGACTATAAAATACAATAACTGTTGCACACCAAATAGAACACACAAGTACGGATTCAAAATTCAAAAATTCTTTATTCGTTTTAAGTACCAGCACACAATGCAAATTGCAAGCCTATTCAGAACCACAGGTAATAAAACTATGAATTGGCTTAAACGTATTTTCCTTCTACTTTTATGTAATCTGTAATTGTTTTTCTCACATTATTATTAATTTTAGTGTAATAAAATTAAAATTGTAGGTAATTATTACCAAAGTGTAATTAAGTATCATTTTAGTGTTACATATTATAGTTTATTGTCATTATTTTTTAATGCTTAATGTAATATTTATGCGGTATACATAATTACCGTTCGCTTAATAACATGTAGGTCACATTACATTAATTATAATAATATTATTAATTTAATAAAATATTTTATTATATTCATTGATGGTGTTTATGTATGAGTCACTGATTTTGACCGCGTTGCAGTGTTAGTTCAATATTTCTTTCAATAGTCTTTAATAATAGTTCAAGTCAAGTATAGATGCCATAATACCCAGTACATTTAAATAGTGAAATAGTTACATATATTATGTAACCTATATAATCATAATCATTTACCAATTAGTGTTATAATTACAACGTGCCTATAATTTTTGTAATACATTAGTTCCACACAAGGTGCTTTAACCTTTTTATATACCTACGGATAATATCTTCCATTTATTCTAATTTATAGTTATTACTGACTAGTCTTAAATGTTACAATGGCTTAATAAAAATTAAAATATAGCTCATCTTATTAATGACATCTGGTAAAGGATGAGATTTATATAAAATCAAATGCATTTTTCAAGTCGCTTTTAGATTTAAAAACTCATTCATGGGTAAATGCATTATTATTGTCATAATCATAATAGCTACAAAGGAGATTATTGCTATAATAATGAGGAACATATAGTACAAGTTACCCTTTATCTGTGTATTAATGAATATAAATTAATTTTAAACCTTACGTGCCTGTAGTTAACACCAGTACTAAATAAAATGCAAATGTGTTTTATACAAATGAAATTGTTAAATTGAAATCTGATTTAGAAGGAAAAATAAATGGAAATTTTATTGAAATATTAATACAAAGCAGATTTATATTGCTTAATCTACTTCGGTGTTGCTACACGCTGTTACTAAATGTAGAATGTAGGCAGTTATTATGTACAGATAATTATCTGTTATCGGAACCACGGAAAAAACTTTTCTTGAGACAATTTGATTTTATTACAGAACTTCATCAAATAACCTTCTTACGTAATTAAAACATTTTATTTTTTATACATTTTTAATATATTTAATTTGAAAGTGATTTTTTATTTAATTACATTTATGACATGTATTTTGTCTATTATTTTGCTTGAATTATTAATTTAATAATTACACAAAAATGAATGTAACAAATAATCCTATTTCATATTTTAATTAATTATTTTCTCGCAGTGAGTTCCGATGTAATGTAATAATGTTTCTGTAATCATTATTACCTTTTATTATTAATAATGTTACAATTCATTCGATGTATAACTATGTGTCTGTGCCTTCTTTGTATTAAAATCGTGGAAGGTGATATTTTGGTCTTAAATAAATAATTAATGTTTGTAAATAATTATACACGACAATTTTGTTTTATTTTAATGATCCATTAATTTAAAGTTGTCTGTAGAATGTATAGCACCGGTCGTAGTGTATGTCGTAGTGTCGAGTTATAATTTTATAACTATGCGTACCGCATTTGCTTTATTTTGTTAGTATGTTTGCCAAAAGGTTGCCAGCCGCTGAAAGCAAAGCCACTGGCCCCAATCAAACGGCACATTACATACTCGTTTCCTTTACTACTTTATCTTCTTAGGAAATAATTACAAAATACTTCAATACTAACTCTATTCAATATGTCAAACGTTTTTCTTCTTTTTTGACAACTTCAATCTTCTATCACAAAAACGTTGCCTTTTAATATTTATTCGGAATCGAGCAAGTTTTTTGAGAAAATGTGTTTTTTTATTTTATATAGTCTTCCAATACTTTTTGGATTGTTTTAAGTAAATTGAAGTACATCGTGAGCTAAAATGGTCAATACACCAGTAAGTATCTCATTAAGACCGTTGACCTCACATAATTATTCAATGAAAAATCTGGTAAACTCAAAGGCATTCTTAGGGATCACAGAAAAATTTCTATAATTAAAAATTACCTTTTTTAGTTTTTTACTAACGCTCGCCTCACTACAGCACTTGATTATTAAATCGTAATTTGCTGCATATTATAAACATCTATTCATTGTATCTAAGAAAAAATGACTCAATGTGGAAAGTGTAATATCCTTGCATTACCCAGCAATTAGTTTCGTGTTTGTGAAATCTATTTAATCCGTCTACCCTATCCAGGAAACAAGTTCAGATAGCAGTGCTCACAGTCAACAGGGCTTACAAAGAATACAGGTAATGAGATATAAACTTTTATAAGCATCTGGTAACGTGACTCGTTTTTGTGTCGATTGGCGATATACTTTGAGGCCATTATACCTACTGCCCACGAGGTGAAACGCACTCACGTATAACCTAAGATAAGATAGGACAGGACGAAGAAGTAAGATAGGACTGTAGGCTTAGTACGAGTTTTGATAGTTTAGAAAAACACGATCGAGCTATCACGCCATACATTGCAAATCTTGTACAGTACAAAGTTGCCTTTCAATAAGAAAACGAGCAATGAACACGGTCTACTTTTAATTCTCGCACTCACTAGGGGCGCTGCTAGTAGATGTATGGGCCAAACCGAAACCAAATCTAGTATACAGTAAACTGTAAAAACTCGTACTAGGCCCTCAGGACAGGACTGATTCCCGGGTCCTGACGTAAGGATGTAAGGCCGGTTACAAACGAAATCAACCGAAATATACAGCTTCGTTACACTGACAGCCCCACACTAGGGTTCCCTGTATCCTAGGTATAATGGACACATACAAAGACAATTACACAAACACCCAGACCGACAACAGAAATCTTAAATCTATACTAACGAATATAAAGTCCTTTGTCCTGAATAACTGATTGACGCATCGACACATAACCCAAACCGCTGTTCGTAGACACCTGAATCTTGAGTGTGTTCTTCATATGACTTAGGCATCCGATAAGAAAAGATTCTCTGATTTTCTACCCCGTAAGGGATGAAAAGGGCCAAAGTTTGTATGAGACAACGTGATTCCTGGGTCCAATTAAGTATGTAATCCGCGCAGACGAAGTCACGGGCATAAGTTAGTCATCATTTAAACTTCAGTCTCGCTGGGAATGAAACCCAGGTCACGTCGAATATCAATTAGTCAAAGTCAGTCACAAATTTTTATTCATCATAATGGTACACGTATACACTGGATGAACGTCAAATAATTAGTTGAGATTAGCATGAAAAGCAGTTGAAAGCACTTCATAGGCACTAATAACTCAGTAAACTAATGACTGCCATCGAACAGAAAAGACCCAGTACAGCAGGCCGCAGTACCAGTCCCACGAGGCCTCACAAGTACGAGATCAAGGCCAGGGGCGAGGAAGCGAAGAACTACAACTTCAGGGAACTTAGACCACCTGGAAAGAAAACTAAGTATATTTCTATTTTAAATTAAAGTAATTAATTTAAATTAAAGTCATTCTTTCAATAGAGTTATCTACTTTAAAGAGTCTCCAAGCAACTGACTCGACTAAAAGAGGACTTGAAGGAACTGATTCGACTGTAAGACTGCTCCAAAGAACTGACTCTACTAAAAGGGGGCTCCAAGGACCTGGACTTGACAGAGTGCACCAAGGAACTGCCTCGACTGAGAGAGTGCTTTAAGAAACTGACTCGACTGAAAGAGGTCTTCAAGGAACGGACTCGACTGAGAGAGTGCTTTGAGGATCTGACTCGACTGAAAGAGTGCTCCATGAAACTGACTCGACTGAGAGAGCTACACTTCAAATAACTAAGTCCCGCTTTTGTGCGTGGTGTAAACTCCCTTCTGCCTGCTTCCAGTGTGATAGAATCCATCGGCCATCTCATCAAGAGCTGCCTGGGTGGTGGGGTGGTCGCCATCCACGAAGCCTACAAGCAATGTGGACTGTGGACCTCATTGGTTCTCACCATCCTGTTGGGCATGTTCGTCAGCTACTGTATGTTTGTGAGTATTATTCATAACTAGCTGTACCCCCCGGTTTCATCCGGGTTAAGAATTGCAACGTAACGTTTGATAGTCTATAGCCTTCCTCGATAAATGGACTATAATGAAACTTGCAGCTGTTATCATGCAAGTCAATGAAAAGACAATGGAAAACCATAGACGTCTTAATAGATTACCGAAACTGTCAAAATAAATCATTGACATGAGAGTGACAGTTTTTTTAGTAAACTCTGGTCCCGTCTGTCCTGCAAAGTGCTACCCAACTCTCTTATGTTACCTACAATATTTTTATTATTAATATTTAGATGCTGGCAAGATCAGCACAGAAGATATATGGTAGGGTCCAGGTACCGGCGATGTCTTATCCAGATTTGGCTGAAGCAGCTTTAAGTACAGGGCCCTTTGAAAAGCTGAAGAAATACAGCACCTGTCTAAGGTAAGATTTTACTTACTATTTTGAAAATAATGCAAATCTTATTATGAGTTTTAACACTTGTATAGCAACCATTTAGGAAGCGCGCTGCGCCCCGTTGGTAGTGTGGATCGCAAACGATCTCACTGTTAAGCAACCATAGGCGCGGCCTGTACTTGGATGGCTGACCGCTAATTGCAAATTTTATGCGTGAATTGAGGACCGCCTCCTTTTTCTTGATGTCGGTTCAAATATTTTTATTCATCATAAGGTACACGTATACACTGGATGAATGTCAAATAATACAGTACTTCGGCTTTAGGCGCCCTTTTGGCGAAGAAAGCCGGTGGAAAGAAACTCTCGGAACTCCTTTGAAATCAAGTGTATAAATTACAAGTTATTAACAAATTTGCAGTATAGCTTAAGTCTGATAGTTAAGGTTGATAAAAAGAAAGTGATTTCCAGGTACGCGGTAGACTTCACAATCTCAGCAGATCTCTTTGGTTCCTGCTGTGTCTACCAAGTGATGATAGCTCGTACCATGAAGCAGCTCTTGGAAAACGTGGAGGACGTGACGGCAAGTGGAGGCACCTCCATCAGGGTGTTTATAGCGACCCTCCTCATCCCGTGCATCCTCATCTGCATGATCACCAGCCTCAAATACTTGGCGCCTTTCTCGCTCATTGCCGACTTTTTCATTGGTAAGTAATTTTTTATTGGAAATAGGTAGCATAGATGAGTATGCATGCTTTTGCTGTTTTAATTAGCTTTGTTCCCCGAAGCTATATTGTGTTTACGCCTTTTTAGGCAGTGTCTTGTTTCATTCTATCTCTCTCTGTAATTAATCTTATCCTCTCTTTGATACACTTAGATATCGCTAGTGCTTATTTTCTATTTCAGAAGTATAATAATAATAATCTAACTTCATTACCTACAGTGACGGTTGCCATAGCAACAATATACTACGCAGTCATGTTGGCCGAAGATTCCCTCCAGGACATGCCAGCGTTTAAAAATCTTCCTGGTCTATTTGAGTTTATGGGTGTTTGTGTCTTCAGCATGGAAGGGATTGGGGCGACTCTTGCTATTGAAAATTCTATGGAAGAACCGAAGAAAATTGGAGTAGTTTTAGCTGGAGGTAATAGAAGACATGTTAATGTCTATGAGACAAGAAATTCTTACATTTTATAGGAATAAAGTAGAAAGCGAGCAAGTACAACATGTGGCTGATATTAAATGGTTTCTGCAACCCATAGATGTCCATATTCTAATCTCAATAGCGTGGTCCTAGTTTAGAGTACACATAACTTGTATACTCTAGGACTAGGACTTGTTGTAAGATTCCATGACTAGAGAAGATATGAAACTAGACAGTTATCTAGCAAATAAGCTCATTGAGATAACTCATTGGTCTATATGTTTTACGCGTCTATCTCAATAAGAAAGTATGTTACAACAGCTAACAGTCGTCCTTGCTTGCTGTTATTATTTTTCATCTGACTATTTAGCACTTCGGTAGGAATTCCTTTAGAAGTAATGTTTCTATGTTCCTTAGGAATGGCAATAGTCGTGTCAATAGTGCTGACCGTGGGATTCTTTGGTTATTGGGGCTTTGGTGAGAAGTCTAAATCGCCAGTCACTGTAAATTTCCCTCTTGAAACGTGAGTATTGTCTTAAAAATCTTAAAAAATAATGTTTTACTTGACTTACGATCATGCTTTACATGACTTACGATCATGCTTTCGTAATAAAAATTGGAATTGGAATGGGAGCAATCTTTACAATAGACAATCCATTATTCTTATTATCTGCTTTAAAGCACAAATTGATTGTAAATTGAGTTGACTCAATTTACAACCAATTTGTGCATGAATGAATGCATGAATAAGTCTTCATTCATTTAAGCTACATTATAATCTAATAATTGCACACTACAAATAAATAATTTGATTTCAATTTTTATAAATTATTATTACCTATTTCAACTCCACAAGCAATCGTGGATTCATAATCGATGGTCATTTCTTATCTATCTTATATAGAATGAACCAAGTACTTCACAGGAATTCATATTTATATTAACTCATACATGACGACATAAGGCGACATATCAGATAGTGGGGCTTACATCAGCCCCCCACTACGATCGATATCCCTAGAAGCACAGGACCTCCCAATTTATATTATGTACTTATTTTTCAACAACTCATCTTTATTATCTGTAACAATGTTCTCTGTTGCAGGTTCCCAATAGTCCTGAAAGTGTTCATGGCTCTCATGATCTACGTGACGTTTGCCCTGAACTTCTTCATCCCCTTCGAGCTGATCTGGTACTACATCAAGAAACGTTACGACCCTGCCAAGTACTGGTTCTGGGAGCGCGTCTACAGAGCTTCGTTTGTCTTCGTCATCACTATTATCGCTATTATATTTCCTAATGTGTCCAAGTTTATTGGTATGGTAAGTAACTAATTTTTATTGATTATCTAGCATATGCCCGTGACTTCGTCTGCATGGATTTCATAATTAATTGGACCAGAGTCCATTGTTCCATACAAACTTTGCATCCATTTTTCTCAGAATTTCGGAAATTCCTTTCATATCACACCACCAAAGTTTGAGGTGTCTACGATCAGCAGTTAAGACTGTGTGTTGATCCGTCAGTCAGTCATTCAGGACAAAGCATTTTATATATATAGATTTCTTGTACCTCGCGCGAAGGCCACATAGGCAATAGTACTCGTATAAGTGACAAAAAATAATAAAATTCCACAGCACAAACCAAAAAAACATCGCTGCCAAGTTAGATCGAGGAAAATATTTTAATATCAAGATCCAAATAAACCAAAGTTACACTTAAATTATATAAAAGTTCCATTCGTTTTGTTATCATCATGTCTCCTATTGTGGACTTCCCTGAACATTTCCGTTCGTATTCAAGGCCTTTCTGCGGTAAGTCTTAAGAGGAATTGTTAAATGTTTCCATCTGACTCTTAGTCTGAATCACGCTTACCTATTCAATTGTTTTTAAGTATGTTCGACTTCAAAAAGGAGAAGGTTTCCAATTCGACTGTATTTCTTTGTTGGTTACATCAGAACTTCAGAAATGGGTGAACCGATTGTAATGACTCTTTATTTAAAAGCTGGTGCTTCCAGTGTAGTCCCATTTCAATTTGGTCCAGTTTTGACAATGAGAAAGCCGTATAAGTCTTAAACTTGCAAATTTGCATTAAGTATGTGGGTGACAATTTTGAAGTTTTGTTACTCGAGTTCTAATTCATTCATATTCAATAATAAAAATAACGTATTTCTTTTTACCTAACATAGTTTTTAGTTAAGATACAACTTATATTAATTAATTATATAAGCTACATATTCGATTAGCTATGTATTAATTTCTGCTTCCAGCTTGGTTCCTTCTGTCTTTCCAACATGGGCTTCATCTACCCGGCGTTCATTGAACTCTGCCTGGACTGGGAGGACCCTGGGCTTGGCATCCTCAAGTGGCGGTTATGGAAGTTCATTTTAATCCTGATCTTCGGCACTTTACTTTGTATTATTGGCACCTATTCCAACGTGAAAGAGCTCATCAAAGAAGTGTTTTGAGTTATCTTTTGATGTAGTTATGAGTATATTGGATGATAGATTGTCACTTACCGATACCTTACGATTACGGATAATTTCAGGGTCTTTATTCGCTATGACACACGAGATTCCTTATCAATAACGTGTGATGTCATAACGCGCTTAAAACGTAAACGTGGGTTCGAAACGCGTCACTCCACTAAAGTATAAATAATAATAGTCAGAACGTGTAACGCATCAATCGTGGAATTGTGCGTGGAATGTGCGTGGAATTATATGATCATATGCGCGCCGCGTTACGTGTTTTTAACGTGATAGTGAATAAGGCCCCAGTTATGGGTATGATGTATAATTTATAGGGAAATGTAAAAGCAAAAATAAAAATAGTTACCAAGTAAGAGTTGACCTTATTTTTTGGTTATCATTCGGTAAAAAGCCCGTAGAAGCTGTCTGTTATCGATGCTAAGTTTTAAGTACGATAGATAAAGATGTACCTACGCAAAACATTATTCTATGCATGAAAAAAAATTCTATGAGGATCCCAATTCGACTGTATTTGTTTGTTACCGATGGTGGTCGAAGGTAGACCAGCGGAAAAAATACTCGAATAAAATAAGATGCTTTATTAGTAAACTAGCGACCCGCCCCGGCTTCGCACGGGTGCAATGCTGACACTAAATACACTACAGAAAAACTGTGAACATTTATACATATAAACCTTCCTCTTCAATCACTCTATGTATTAAAAAAAC
>DWQK01003891.1:0-11041 GCA_018231225.1 Noctuana stator
CCAAGTACCGGCCGCGACCGACGTTGCTTAACAGTGAGATCGCTTGCGATTTACACTACCAGCGGGGCTATGCGCGCTTTTGTAGAAATAGATGTTGCATATTGTGGCAGGAGTCAAGAGACACTAGTTCTGAATAGTTTTGGTTCTGATATAAAATGTAGGCTATAACCGCTCCATTCTTAGTGCTTACTGTATGGTAATCACTTCGGATTAGGCTTAAAGATCATGCTAATATCGATCACCCACCTATCTAAGAGACAACCGCAATTGACGTTAGCCGTTATTGGTTTTGTTACATGAATCAACTGATATCAATCCTAGCTAGCTAATTCTAGCTTAAAAGTTTAGTAAGATAAGTAAGTAAAGTAAAGTAAGTAAAGTCACTTGTGCTCACTATCAGCCTTAAGCTATACTACATAATTTGTTAATAACATGCAATTTATACACTTGATTTTAAAGGAATGCCGAGAGATTTTTTCCGCTGGCTTTTTTCTCCCGGCCTACCTTAGCCAAAAGGGTGCCTAAAGCCGATGAACCGTATTATTTGACGTTCATCCAGTGTATACGTGTACCTTATGATGAATAAAAAATTTTGAATTTGAATTGAAGAGTTTTATTGTACACGAAGCAGAGAAATGGTGACGCAAAAGTAGTAGTCCAATACTCTTTAAGTACTTGAACAAACTTGGCACACATTAAATGGTTAGTCGAAAGGAAAAAATATGTGTCCAGAAAACAAGAACTATTGATACAGAGGTAGGTACCGCTGCTTGTTTCACATTGAAACCTCTTCCAGTAGACCGACTGAGACTGGAAAGTATATTGTACCGGAGGACTGGAGATATTATTAATTTGGTATGAACCTTTATTATAAAAAGATACAGACATCGGGCCACCGGGATCGGGATTCAGAGAACTCGTGTATCTCATTGGTCAACGTATGTGTCACGTGTCTTTCTCATTGGTCAATCTGTGTCACGTATCTATCTCATTGGACATTGAAGGTGTCAGTGATCGCTGGTGGCTGACACCTAAACTACTAACTAACTAACTGAATGGTATTAAGAGTTCGTAATAGGCCCCCAGGTAACGTTTTGACGTTGAAATGAGTATGTTCATGAAAATATAAGATGAGACATTTTCTTCAAGCATTCGAAGTGGCGAATTGTTTGTTAAATATTTCTTTGACCGGGTTTAATTTACTCTATCGATAATGAAGGGAACGAAAATATTTTGTCCGAGAGATGTAAACATTTTATGTTGCACGAAGGAAATTGTAAATAGCATTCGTCATGTTAGTGTTAAACCGGCATGGAGATAGAATTAGTGCGATATTTCGAATAGAAATTGTATAAAAGTCGTATTATCTGCAGTACCTACCTACTAATGACAGATTTGAATTAACATTTCAATTGATCCGTATGCTTCGTCGCAAAAACCTGACGATTGTGTAAATTGTTTCTGTAGGTATAAGCAAATTTAATGTGTAACATGCACGTGGTTTATAAATGCAAGATAATCTTTTAAGCAAGTCTTAGCAAAATTATAAATGTCTTTTTCCCCTTTTATAATGTTTTTTTTTTCATTATAATCTCTCCGTTTTTAAAATATTATATAATTAAGTTTTTATGAGAGTCTGACTTTCTTGCCTTGAAAACAATTATTCATTCGAAATAAAAAATAAATAAATGTTATAATTAAATTATTAATTTCAAAATAATTAATAGTTTTCTCATCAACTTAAAAGTTCGGTATACTGTACGAGGCGGATCTTGTTTATGACAGTTTATTGACATGCCAACCAATGCCAACCAAAAACTCATTCTTAATTCAAATTCTTCGAAAGAATGTTCGAGGCAAATGTTTGAACTTTGTCAACGACGCAGAATTATAGGCTGTTAGTTAATTTTATTAGGCAGTATTTTTGACTTATTAATGAGTGAGTACGAATAAGATTAATGGAGTAAAGGAATCTAAACGACTGAGTTGATCACGATTCACAGCACGACACGGCACACACGACACGTCGAACTGTTAGAAGACAATACTACACGCTCAAGCGATTGTTTACTCAGCGTGCAATTGTTTACATTGCGACACGTGCTTAGTAATGTCGTAACTTTCTGTCAGTAACATACGATTCACATTCAAATTCATGTTATCGGATAGATTAAGAATACTATAAAATATTTTAATCCATTCTGAGGATACTTGCCTAGTTAATAATTTATTCTAAGTATAAAATAATATAAAATATCGTTCGAAGGTCCTTGGCTTCATTCATAGCGGGCTAGTATATAGAATGACGAATAAAAATTTCGTTTATGTGTGTGTCCATGGCACAGGGAAAATTTGTGTGAAACGTATTTTTAAATTTTAATACCTATTTTTTATTTTCTCTTGTTTCCTATGAAGCTTATTATGAAGTAAAAAAAGAATTGTCGCGATTCATTCCCTTGTGGACGTAGTAACACCGTAAGTTATCCTTAAATCTTTAAAACTAATTCAGATTCCAATTTTAGCCAGCACTCGCGTTGCGGTAGGGGGAACAGAAATAAACAGGAAATTTAAGTGGACAGACTTATTTATTTAAAGTGACAACGTGATTTTATCTCTTTATGGCGAACTATTCTCGTCACGATCGATGCAGTGGGCAACTCTGTATTTGATAATACCTATTTTAATGGATTTGATGAGCGCCATTATATAAGTGTGTTAAAAGGGGCCTAAGTTTAAATAATTATTCGTCAGTAAACTATGACATTGAGGAAGGTATTCTAATTCAAGCATGCTGCATCTGATTCAATATGCGCTGTAATGTGAATTTGTAATTGTTTTTTTTTTAATGAATTTATATTAAATTTTTTTAAGTTTTTACACTTACATTTTTTAATTGTAATTTCATTTTACGGATTTTAATGTCTATTTTACATATACATATATTTCATTGCAATTTTTATATTGGTATTTATTTCTTAATTAATATTAAAGTTGTTGGTTGTTTTATTAAGCGACGCCATCATCAAGGAAACAGCAAACAAAACCATTATGAATTAATTTTAGCATTTTCAAATTCTTTTGAATTCGCAACTTTTTCGGCTTAAAATGAATCATTTCCCCGATTCCCAATCTTCTTTAAAGATCTTTTAATCGCAAAATTAATTTAGCTAATATCTAAGATGAGGGTCTCTTAAAAACTGCCTACAAAGAAGAGCTTGTAACACTTGACTTTTAATTATTCATTTATGCCACGTTTCTAAGCTCCTATTAAGGGCACGGTGTGGAAGGGCGAAGGTCAGGAGAGCAACTGTACAAATGTACCTAACATTTGTATTTATATCGTGTTGCAAATTGTTTTACACTGTGCACCCTCAGGTTTTGGTTGAACATGTCAGGACGAGGGGTAATAAATTAGCCACGTAACTGTTGAAATAATTTTTATTGCGTCTCTGCTGCGAATATGCTTATAAAAATGTAGGCTACATTGGCTGGCTGACCCTGCAATGTGCCTTCAATGTACACAGTCAGTGTCACAAAACTGTTATTGTACCCACATTAATACTTTCATCGGTTCTGATTTGAATATTCCATATCCCCGAGAATATGTTCCCTGCAAAATGCCGTACTGTTTGTTGACATAGCATATAAAATTCTATAGATATGATGTTTATCTAAGAACGCTAACGTTGCAAACTCAAGTATGAAACGACAACACAATGTCATCGAGAGTGAAGAATAGAATAGACGCTTCGATGCCGGCGCAACAAAAGCCGTCACTCGAGCTATCCACTGCATGTTTTCGATAACGAAATACCCTGAGCGGAGTATGTTGACAGACTTACATGACGTCACGTGGGGATAAAGCCTCGCTTCTAACGCCAATCTGAAATGCGAGTTTTTGTTCATTGAATGGAAATATGCACAAGGAAATTTTGCTGGAAATAGAATTTGAAATTAAACGTATATCTACATACCTTTGCAAAATGATACATTATCCTCAATGATTGACTTGTCGGACGTGAGAAAGAGACAAGTAGAGGGAAATGCCTTAAGCTATTTCATGTGTCTTGTATAAGGTCAAAAATATGACAATTTATGCGGCTTGATGTGTTACAAAATAATTCATGGTCATGTTATGACGATCTTCCTTAAATCTTTTCACAAACTTATCCTTTTTCTATGAGCTTTAAATTACTTTTCTTATGATTCAAAATTATATTTTTAAATCTAGTTTATTACGTGACAACTCCGAATGAGACTGCTACAACATACAGATAAAGGAAATATTGCAAACAGATAAAGGCAAACGTTTCTAGGTACTCTTAGTTGCGTATAAGAACACAATTTCAATTGCTAAAGGGCATTGTGATCTGTAACAGGACAATGGTCTTTGTTGGTATATCGGCCGCGGTTGGCCGGCCAAGCGACTCTGACGATTAAATGGTTCCTTCTTGCTGGGCTACAATGAAGGAAGGTCGATTGGCTTGGTTACACTTCGATAATATTACTCTTCTTAATTATTATAATAATATGTAGTATAGAAGACGTAATAACAGGATCCTACTCAATAGTCTAGACTAGTCTCTTATTTAAAAGTGAGCGGCGATAAAAATAAAAAAAAATTGGATAAGTTGCTTGTAGGTGCTCGAAGTCTGATTCTCAAATTTAATAGTTAACGAAATATAAGTTTGAAAACTTTATTATCTACAGTAATTGCAAATACTTATTGCAATTGAAACATTATGTTAAACGTAAATACGGTGGTAAAATGAAGATAGTATTAAAATTCTCAAGTATTAAAGCATTTTAAGTTGAAATGGGGCTACGATACCATAAACCATAAAGTAATTCTTGTGTATCAGTCCAAAAGATGTAGTCATCAATACACTAATACAATGACTCATCTGAATCATCTGGAGTAGATTTAAACCGCGATCCATATAATGCAATTATCCAATTCTAAGATATTATAACCATTACGTAGCTACCTAAACTTGAAAATATTTGCTTCTCTCATAATTAGCCGTTGAAAAGATGAATTAACCCGGCAAGATAACGGTCGTCTTAGTGATCTTACCCTGATATTATTTAGGAAATTACTTCCCCGAAGTTGATAAGAGCTATATTTATGTGAGTTTACTTTGTAGACAAAGATCTGTTAATTATTTACTTATTATTGCAAACAATATTCCAGAATGCGGTTTATTAAGATCCGTTAAGGCGTGAGAGTTTTTGTGTGTGGTGAATCATTTAGTTTTATGTGTCAGTCTTAAATGGTTTTGTTTTGTCTATTTTGGTTTATTTACTTTCACCAAAAAGAAGGACCATCCAATTCAATTTCATAACTTCGGTTTCTTTTTTGTTGAAGTTGAACTTAAAATTGCTCTATACCGTTTGCTTTTGGAGGACGCTTGGGAATTTCACGATTATATCTCCACGGCCTCTGGTAGAAGAGTTTCTTCTTTTTTGGTTTATGGGCCCGCTTTTGCAATTTCCTGCAGTACTAAAAACGTGGCCTTGATAACTACTTTCTTTCTTTATCAAGCAACGTTCCTATATTCTATCCGTTTTCGAAAAACAAAAGAAATACCTATATTTAGGTTTACGTGCAAATCATCACCCTTATTCTTTGGAAACGGCTAATAGTGTATGTTTTTACTCTCACTATGTATTGTAGTTAGAGCATCTAGTTGCTTATTTCGCAAAAAGTTATTTCGTGGAAAGTTGTATGTATAATCGTTAGCATTGAATATCACGCAAAGTATACTTTAGTTACTAAAGTTCCGTTTGTTTCTTGTATTGGGGTAGTCGTTAACCTTGTTAGAGACTTCCATACGTTCGGGTGACTTGCTCCACTACTTATTGTTCTAGTGCTTGATTAATTAACTAGTTTTCGAAGGTTACAGGGCAACGGCTTAGCGAAACTGACTAATTGTGTTGAAGTTGGAACTTGGGAAATGTTCTTAGGAGGTTCATACATGATGATGTAACTTGATATTTAAAAAAAAAAGTGATTAAATAGTTTGTTAACTGTTAAATACTTTGTTAACTTAGATATTTATAGGACGCTCTGTTTTGTTGTTGTTTGATGTAAGGATAATTTATTGCTTTTGGACTCCAAATGACAGTGACCGCAGATAGGTACGCCCCTTGCGAGTGTACAACAATATTACTCAGAAAACGCATTGCACTTATAAGGCTATCACAGTCAAGTGTTCATTAGAGTGCATGGTACAGTCGGTAAATTACCGATAATAGTGAATCATAATTCTACTGACTTACGTCACCTCTCAGCTATATTTGTTAAGCTTGGTGACGAAAGATGCGTTATCTATATTAGTTTACAACTTTATTATTAGATTTTTGCTACACAGTTAGTAGTGGACTTACATTGTTACATTCTAACATTCATTCTCATTACATTATTACATGTATTTATTACTACATTTTTAGATTTTCCGTTTCCTTGTTTTTCCTGTTTCAGAGATAAAGTAGGGGATTAGATTTATCCCTGTTGAACATCAGTGCAGGTTTTCTTTGTTACTGCTTGAAGTGGAGATCCACTTAATTAGATACTGACATAAGAGACATTCGATCTTAGAAGATCTATGAAGCGATGCTACTCAAAGGAAATGAGTTTTCTGTTTTATAGGGAACGGAGATTGCCCTTTTGAGAACATTGTCGCGAATCAAAAAGTGGACAGAAAAATGCAGTAGGTTTCACTGTACTGTGGTAAGTTTTACTTAATATATAAGTGTTTTATTTTATTCGATTATTTCAGATTCTTATTTAAAGAAAGTTATGTTAATTTCAAGAATAACGTCGACCATTTATTGAAAAATATGCCATTAAAACACTCAAAGCAACTTGGCTATAAGCAGCTTGGTTAATTTAAGACATGAAAACTATAAAAAGTTCTTTTTTATGCGGTCGAAGTCGCGGGAATCCAATAATTAAAATGTATTAGAAAAAGTAACTTGTGTCTTAAATGTATGAAACTATAACCTAGTTTGTGTTCAAACCTTGGTTATAGTTTTCTTGAAAAAATGACCTACTAGTACCGTTTGCTGTAATTGACAGAAAAAAAAAGATTTGGCCTTAACTTTATAGTTTTTACCTTATTTTCTTTCGCGTAAACTGTGTTCGCAGAAAATTGTTGTTAGAGCTGAAAGGAATAGACTTTCAAAGGCTGTCTGCGACTTAAGTTTCTTTGAAATTGTTTTATAAAAATTAAAATGTGCTTCTGATCTTGTTATAAAATTTTAATTGTAGCTAGTAAGTATTTATTATTATATATTGTTAAATATCGAACATCACGTAAATATTTAGATTTTATTATTAGAGAGTTATTTCGAAGTCGCAATAAATAAGACAGTGAGATATATTTCCCAAGCAGTCAACTCATTGTAGTATAGGTATGTGTATAGAAATCTGTCAAAAGACAACCCATACAGTGTAGTGGTTTCCATGCCGGTCCACCAATCGAAGGGTCCTGGGTTCGATTCCTTCTGGGGCAGAAACAAATGATGATTTATAATTCTATTCTCGGTCTGGGTGTTTGTGTATTTTTCTTTATATGTGTCCATGGCAACCACGAGACATAATCCTAGTGTGGGGCTGTGAGTGTGAAGCGTTATTTATTTATTTATAGATAATACTTCCTTTTTTTTCATCCACATATATATGGAGCTTCGGCTGCAGGATTATATGAGATACATATACATATATCTGCTGTAATATCTTCATGCTTTATGCAATGTTACTTTAGTTTAGATAGTTTAGAATAACGTACCTAGTCGTAAGTACCTAAGTGCTGCAATAGTTTGGCCAGAGCAGGATTAATTCCATGTTTCCATAAAGGATTATGAAGGATTGAGCTTCTCGAAATGCAAATTGCAAGTCAACACATGTTAAGTTTGATAGCAATAGTTGTTGCTTGTATATCGGGTTCTACGCATCTATACTACGAGTATCACTACATAGTATAAAACAAAGTCGCTTTCTCTGTCCCTATGTCCCTTAAATCATTAAAACTACGCGACGGATTTTGATGCGGTTTTTTTTAATAGACAGAGTGATTGAACAGGATGGTTTATATGTATACGTAAAAGTTCACAGTTTTTCTGTAGTGTATTTAGTATCAGCATTGAACCCGTGCGAAGCCGGGGTGGGTCGCTAGTAATAATATAAAGGTGAAGAGTTTGTTTGTTTGAGCACTGGAACACTAATCTCTAGAACTACAAGTCAGATTTGAAAAATTCTTTTTGTGTATAATAGCTACATTCATGAGGAAGGTTATAGGCTATCAAGCATTACGTTACAATACTTAACGCCGGTGAAACCGAGGGATACAGCTAGTGTTATTGTGAATTATGGTTCGCTGCGTAGCACCTACAAAGTACGACACAAGTATCTATCTATCATACACAGTCATAAAATCTTTGAAAGAAAATTGGCGACTAACGCAGAGGTAGTAAAAAATTGACACTGATAAAATGCAAGGGATCCAGACAAAAATAAATAAATGCAAAGATCAAGACTGTGTTGATAAAATCTCTTTGAAGGCATGATAATTTCTGTTAAAGGGACGTGCGTCGCCGCCAAGATTAAATTACTGCTTGTTTGTTTTTATTAAAGTTCCTTGCGGGCGTGCGTTTCCGCTGATTATATGTGCTATCTGTGGTTAGCGCCGGATGTCTCCGCAACCAACCGTCCGTGGGTTGACGAAACACTTGATGGTTTTGCAAAAGGATATAAATGAAGGTATACACTGAATACAAATGTATGTGGCGTTGTTTGATACTCGCTTTAACTTAAAACATTGGTATGTGCGCGCGAATTTATCATTATATTTAAACAATATATTATCGTTGTTACATCGACGCTGTAAGCTGATATAACACGAGTAGTATCGCAAATATACAATGCCTTGCCTTCAACCCTTTTGTATGTTCCACTGCTCGGCACGGGTCTTAACGTGCCTACACGTGCCCTCCAAAGCACGGAAGCGTGCATGAAATTTGTCTCTAGCGGTTACCCATGCCGAATCGACCGCGCCCGTGGTTGCTTAACAAAGCTTTATCAAATATACAATTACCGAGTATTTATTTTATAAGTTCTTTGCCGTTACCGCTTACCACTTCCGCTGATAGTGCGCCGGACGTACTCGTTAGAATCGATGGTGACTGCCAAAATATTTTGGCGCCGCCGACGTCAACGTAATAAAATCTCGAATTAATGTTTCTATTTAATACACAGTATTCGTAAAATAATTTATTTCCAGGTTTAAGAACACTTTATATTATTACACTTCGTTTAATTTAACCCGTTATCTGGCTGTTAAACAAAAATGAAAAAGGAAAATTGCCTTGACTTTCTTATTTCAAAATTATTTACTAATTTCAAAATGAATTACGTTAACAATCCAATCAATTGAGTTTAAAGTAAAAATTAAGAAGCAATAAACATAAGCACGTTTGGATGGTCTAAATTAATAATAGCGATTAGAAGTGTGTTTTTCTTGTTTGCTTGCAGTTTCTTTCGCTGAAACAGTGCAGGATGCGGTCGAGCGCTCATTAGAATTATTGGCAACTGCCAAAATGAGTTGGCGTCATACTTGAACGATACACATATAAATGTACCTATTTGCGAATGATGAATCGGTAACAAACTTTTATCGCTTACAAATTTTATATTAAGTATAGAATACAGTGTATCGTAACTTAAAATTCTTTTATGTAAGGTCTATAATAGGTAGGTTATGTTCTGATTAATACTCAGCGCTCAATTTGTCAACTCAGAATGTTTAGTTTTATGCAAAGCTATTTCCGAGCTTCAAAATAATTTTATTTTTGGATGCTCTCTTTGCGTTAATATTTAACTTAATAAACATGCACAATCACGACGTTCGTATTTGTCGGCTTGTTGCCAAAATGCGTCGCCGCCCGCAATCACGCGTGACTCGTGAACCGCGGAATGTGTCCCTAACTTTACGCGCGTTTCGCAAACCGTTCACTGGATTTAAATACTTTCACGAAATAAGGCCGCCATTTCACACAAAGCGTGGTGGCAAAAGTTCCCGCTTTTAATGACGCAATGGTCTGCCAAATGTATCCGCTTTTTTGTGCTGAATTTATGGCATTCAGTTTGTTCTTTTACCTTTAACGTACTTCTTCGTTATCCTGTTCTATTTTGTATTTAGAAAGAAATAACACATCACGATATACTTACCAACATGATGTTATGTCGATAAATCACGGTTTTTTAATTCCTGCTTTTTCTTCTTTATTTCTATGACTAAAGTTACGTCTCAAGTCAATAGTTATCGCAATTATATTACATTATTTAACGAGCGCAATGAGTGAAAAATCGATAACTTAACGGCCAATATTTGGAGAGGATCTCAAACAATAAGCGCCGGTTCGGAATGAGATTCCGTTTTCTTTGGTATCCATTCTGAAGCCAAAAGCAGGACGAACGGGCGGGGTATGACTGCCTTTTGTGAGGCGCAATCGTCGTCGGCTTAAACGGTCTCCCCACAGCCTAAGGGATGG
Source organism: Noctuana stator (assembly GCA_018231225.1). Lineage (NCBI taxonomy): Eukaryota > Metazoa > Arthropoda > Insecta > Lepidoptera > Hesperiidae > Noctuana > Noctuana stator. Next base: position 10,555 of record DWQK01003891.1, read on the forward strand.
GGAAGGCACCCAGAGGGTACCTGCTTCTGTGCGTCAGTTTTACCTTCGACCGAAAACAGCTTTCGGGAAACCAATTGCATTAATTCGACTAAGGAATGGTCGCGCACTAAAGCTCTTTATTAAGCTTCCCGTTCGTTAGTTCGTTGTATGTCCCGTTCGTCACGTACAAATCGTACAATTGGTGCCACAAACGCAACTGGTTTTGCCCGTTGGTCAGTCGGGAACTTGTCTGTGAAACAGAGCTGTACGTACAGCTAGTAAATTAAACGGATTGAGCTCTAATGTATTTTGTGTACTATGTTTTAGATTTTAGCATACCATAATTATCATCACTAGATAGTATAAAACAAAGTCGCTTTCTCTGTCCCTATATCCCTAACGGATTTTGATGCGGTTTTTTTTAATAGATAGAGTGATTTAAGGCGTATGTTTATATGTATAAACGTTCACAGATTTTCTGTAGTGTATTTAGAATCAGCATTGCACC
>DWQK01003892.1:0-11039 GCA_018231225.1 Noctuana stator
TCCGAAGCACGGAAACGCGCATGAAATTTGCCACTAGCGGTCACCCATCCGAGTACCGGCCGCGCCCGACGTTGCTTGACAATGTGATCGCTTGCGATTCACACTACCAGCGGGGCTATGCGCGCTACAACTTAGGAGCTCTTTTATTTAGGTACTCATCATATTATTTTCGTCCTTAAAAGCATAGTCTTAAACAGGATTTATAAATGTAATACAAACTTGAAACACTGAAAAATATTCTCCGTCTCTTGGGAATGAGTGGTGTACGAAGCTTAGATTACCTAAACTAGGTCAGTTTAAATAAAAACAAACAAAGAACAACGAGAACAGAGTGGTCTCTACTCGTACAGCCGCGCAAATAACAAATGCGGTTTCGTGGCGAAATACCGCAAAAGAGATGCAGTGTAATGACAAAATATCTTTAAGCCTATGTTGGTAATTTTCCTAGTTCCTAGAAAAACCAGATAGCTTTTTGTTCTGTTGATATTACTTTGAGAAGCAATTTTTATAGTACCCTTGTTTTTTACTGAAAGCTTGGTTTCAATTTGAATTTTTAGTTTGTCCAATACGAGACTCGACTTTGTTAGACTTTCGTTAGGCAGCTGGTTTTATAGCATATTTTTTGCAATAGGCAACTACCACAAACTGTCATAACTCACATAGTGTTTCGTTGTTAGGTAAATGTATGTTAATAAATTGTAACAAATACATAAAGTAGCTCTTCGGTAAAGAAAAACATCGTAAGGAAATTAGAGGCCTTATTCGCTTTGACACACGAGATTTCTTATAAATGAAGTGTGATGACATAACGCACTTAAAACATAAACGTGGGTTCGAAACGCGCCACTCCACCAAAAGTATATAATATTATATTATCAATTGTGCCAATCGTAGAATTATGAGTAGAATGTGCGTCATAACATTAATCGCGCCGCGTTACGTGTGTGCTGGAATACTGTAACCTAGGACTTTATGACCTCTAAGGAACGAAAGGACTCAAAGAATACGTCAAGAAGGTTTAAAAGTGTAAAATCCATATTACTCGTATTCAAATTACAGACGGTCTAGCTCATTCGCTCGTATCCGAGTCACGCAAAACCATTTCCGTATGTGCTGCGACGACAAGGAGATTAATGCAACAGGCGCGCTTCAAATGACTCAACCTTAACCCATATAGACAATAAAACTTAGAAAAAAAAAAATGTAAAAAAACATATTTTGATTTATTTTATTCTACTCAAAATTGTGGTACGCACTAACATTGCCTCATACACGGCATACACCTGTAGCTATCAATAAGCAGTAGGTACAGTTGCAACTTTTCCATATTTTACTTAGCAGTAAAGAGCTTTCTAAACTAATGTAGTATTTAAAACTATTCATAACATAATTAGGAGTATTTGAAATTTGAATACTGTGTTTTCAGTTTGTTTATGTGATATAGTACATGTGGGTTAACGTTTAAAAGCACGTGACTTCTATACAGAAGATTGCCAAGGTTCTAAAAGAAATCTGGTCACGCTAGTAACGTTACAGCTTAAAAAAGTGCTTTATGGACAAGCTCCCCTGACCCTTTAAAGTTGTTTTTATTTCAGCTTTTCATATTAACTGTATTGATAACTATTGTCACGTAAGTTTACTTAATAAATAGTTTACAAGGTTCCCAAAGTGCGAAAGCGGGGAAATGTCATTCTACTCCGGAATGAAGATAAACGGTATAACATTAGCTCATAAGTCACTAGCGTTGTGCTAAATCGCGTACAAGTTACGAGGAACACAGGCGACAGCTCTTAATGGAACAAATGAAAGCAGCGCGACACAGGAAGCGAAAAGCGAAGTTACAGGCAACTTGAGCTGGCCTGCTTAGTTATGCAGCGAACACTTCCAACTCCGCAACTTCTGTTAGAAGTCTTCAAGGTACTCGACTTATGCACGTGTCGCGCTAAAACAACGCTGACGCTGCCACATCGCCTATTTTAATTCGTTTATACGCGGTTACAGCTAAGCGCAGCTCAGTGCGCTTGAATTAGCAGCATTCGCCCTAACATCCGCTGCGTCTGTTGTGACAAGTTTCCATTTTGTAACAGTTACTGAATAATGGATACGAGTTCATCGAAAACGCATAGCTGTACCAAGTTTTAAACCAATTTAGTTGCAATATTTATTACGTGTCCGCTCATTTTAAATGAATCAATTAATATAACTGTATAAATTTATGATCGAAAGGAGAATAATTGATAGGCATGTCTAATTTATTATGTCAAGAGTCAAGACAAACAAAAATAAAACTAAAACGTTTACTTTCTCTCTCCAACCCGTTATTAATTCATTGCTTTACACAGGTCTTCTTTTCAGACATCAGAAGGGTTAGGCTAGATCCGTCAGTTGTTAAGTCTCCGTCCGACGGCTGAATTCCTAAAAAATAGACGTGAGACGTTTATTGATAGAAAGTATTCTGTTTAGTCTACATTTACTGTGCTCTATAAGGTGTTTATGTTAACCCTCGGATTTTTATAGCATTACGGAAGCGTAGCATCAAATCAAATCATGGAGTATTTGTTAGATTTTCCATAAACACTAGCGCAGTGCAATATAAGACCACCCACTGAGCCAAGCAGATATTTCATTTCCTTGTATAGATCCCGGAAAGTATAAAACAAAGTTTGTTTTAGAGGCGTAAGGGTTTTATTTTCATATAAAAACGGTTTCAGTAAAACTGTGTAGGTTCGAAATGTGACAATTTTCTAACGAAATGTAAAATATCCTACGTAACATTGTAACATGAAAAGTTGTTTTACGTTTTGGTTTGGTTATTGATATAACAATATTTATACTGTAGTGCTGTAGTATCTTGGGCTTATTTTGAGTATTTCCGCCATTACGAGTACATACACGACGTTTCAACGAAATACAGCTTTCTTACGTCGCGCATCGCGCATCGTCCGTCCACGGTGCCTGCACTCCAAACTATGATTTAATAATTTAAAAAGACGGAGTTGTGTATACAACTAAAATTGGTGTTATAAACTTTTCAATTTTTTGCAATGGAGGTGGTTAGAAGAAAATGTAGGTTGAGTTGGGCCCAAGAATATATTCAAAATTTTAAGCTCTATACCTACAATACACAATACAACAAAATTGTGTGAAATTTAGAGGATAATAAAATGTAAATATTATATATTATTGAACTAATTACATTGGTAGAAATAACTGTTCACGGCGGGTTATGAAGGCGGCGGTGGCACCTAAGCTAATTGTACAAATTCTTTTACCTACGTACTTGCTACTCTTGTGTTCAATATAAGTAAGATAAAGTAGGTACAGAGATCATTTGTTCATGACAGCTTGAAGTGGTTGATTCGACTCTATTTACAAAGTCGCTTACTTTGTCTGTAACTCGTGCGTAGAACAGCTAGTGCAGATTTCCCTTGAGCTATGAACTTTGATAAAAGTACGTTTATAAGCAAAAAGTTCCGCCTTGCGTGGACTAACTTCTCCGCAAATAGATTACGATATCTTCTTTTGTCCTTAAACTTAATATTATTATGATGATAGTGAAATTGCTGTTCCTCTATAAGTTTTGATTATTCTACAAAAAATATTCAGGCCATTGGCTGTTTTAACAATTTCAAAGAGGTGATGTGTTCATCGAAGTCTTTTTACACGTTTTTTTTAGTTTTAACTATCTGTATATGCTTCTATTTCTATGTATGTATTTCTATGTATTTGGGCGCATGATTGTTCGCTGCACTACAGTAAATGAGTCGCGAATTGTTTCAAATAAAGCCTTGACGGCGAAACGTAATACATATGTTACATTACGGGTGCCTGAATTTTATTATGTAATACGAATTTGCGCAGTGCCGCGGATGCGAGATCCAATCTCATTTCCTGTAGGCTCGAAAAATTATAATAAATACGTTACATCTCGTTGCGAATTTTATTACCAAACTGTGTAAGAAGTTATACTCTTGTAAACCGATCTAGAGCTGTCAATAGATTTTCATGTTATGCATAATCTAGTCTACCTTATAGGTTCACGAATCCCGGGTAAATATGAACATCATCAAATAATATATAGGCAAAACAATATTTTACGTGCTTAGTCATATACTCCGTGATCCATGACCGTATAAATATTTATTAAAAAAAATTAGTAAACTGAATAGAATATAGGTACGTGGTACAAAACCCCCTCTTTAAATAATAACTGAATTTAGCATCAAATATACATATTTGTAACAAATATTTTTTGTAATATGTTAAATTAACGTATTTTAATTAAAACTATTAGATCTGAGTACCTTAAAAGCTTAAAAACTTTTCTTTTCTCCTAGGTCCTACCTAAAATATAACAACAAAATAATAAATCATTAAATTGAAGGCGACGACAAAATAATTACTTCTATATCTAACCTATTAAAATTCAATCAAGTGTTCCCTCCAGACATTTAGTATTGAATTTCGAAGTTTTGCAACTATTGTTACACAAACTGATAGCAGGTATAGATCGCTTAAGATTCACGAAATGAAATGGAGTATCTCTTTGTAGGTAGTAACTTTGGCGACAGGCTTGTTGAGAACTTGTTTTTAATTATGATGAAGGTAAAACTTACTTATTAGTTTTAGGAAGTTATGGTTTTCTACCTAGAAACCGTGAATATTTTTTTATTTATGTTTGTTGTGTGTAAGTATGTATATTTGGCACACTGTGATTAAGTTCTTGGTCAGATCTTACTGAACTATTTACTTTCGAAGGTAGGTACTTTGATCATAGCTCCTGTCATGCATTACTTTCTTCCATTGCCTTCAACCCTTTTTATGTATATACTCGTGCCTGCTGGGCACTGGTCTCTCAAGGTCAATTTACTTTAAAGAAAATTGGTTGAGTTCTCTTTGCTACGCAAGCTTGTGTAACTGTAATAAGTTCTATAAAGGAAATTTTATATTGAAAAAACGTTTTTTACTTTTTGATTTTATGGGTAGGTACCTAATCGTGTATCGTGTTCAGCGACTATCTAAACTCACTTAACTTAACCATTATTTACATATTTTTTAAATGTTTTTTACATGTTTTTCTGTAGAAATGAATCGTCGATATTTCGGTCGATATTAAAATATACCTATGGTTAATCTTAATAGATAGTGTATTAGATAAAGTACAAATCGTTTCTACATAATTATTTCACGCTAGCACTGAAACAAGGGCCTAACCGACGTAAATCCAACTTCGCTTAAGACAAAAACAAATAACTAGGGAAGGCGTCTTCATACTATTTACGAGCGGCATATTACGTTATAAAAAATGATAGCGATGTTCTCGGGAGCAGCCTCGTTTGCCGCTTATCAGCCCCTCTGATAACGACATCGCGTAAAAAGTTGATGAAATGTGTCTTGTATTTACTATACTTAGGCTTGCTTGATCGATTATGTTTTAGATTTTAGACTTATTTTTTAAACGAAACTTTGAAGTTGATGTTTTAATAATTAAACAAGAATTGGCTTACGTTTAAGCATATTTCGGTACAAGAGTGAGATAAAATTAAACTAAAAATTTAAACAGCCCCATGACAAAAGTACTAAAAAGTATAAAATAATATTAATAGACATTTAATTTAACATAGTAATTATTTAAACCATGACTTAAGTAAATTCTTGAAGTGTGTATGTCAGTTCTAACTTTCTGGCTTGAAGTCGATTTTAATTTTTATTGTCTCATTATAAACATGAAAGAAATAACAGCGTGTAATGTTGAAAACAGATATATTATGGACCTTTCCATTCTTTTGTTCTAAAAAAAAAAGAAGCTTTTGTAAGCGGTCATTTCTGCAAGAAAACTAGAGATTGTATTGTAAAGCTTCACCCGGAAACAAGTCCACGTAAGAGAGTTTCTACTCAACGACTAATGAGATCGTAAACGGAGGATTATTGTTAGTGTTTCTTTATGAATTTCTCCTTTTGGCAGTTTTGAAATCATTTGACATAGGTATTTGATTTGTATCACTTTATTTCTTTAGAGCTTAATTTACAGATTACGGCAAGACAGTTACGTGCTTAAATATTATGTATTATTATGTTACTGTTAAAATATTAAAGTTGGTATACTAAAATATGACTTAATTTTAGTGCCGCGATACACTTACTAAAAGTTCGGCGCCGAATATTTAGCCGAACACACTCACTGTTGAACCTTTCTTCGAGAACGCCTTCAATCTATCTTGCATAGGTACCTATTTAGTCAGTTAAAATTGAAAATATATTTTATGAATGAAAAATTTGTTCAGTAAGCGCAAACTGTTATAAATCTCCAGCATAAAAAATGAGTAGTAATCCTTAAAAACCTAATTAATTTAACTGTAAAAAGTATACCCGAATTTGGTAAGAGTTTTCATTAAGATAAAAAATATGACTTAAGAAACGCTATTAATCTCTGCAAAGTCTACGATAGAATAATCGGCTAATAGCCGCGAGCGGTAATTTACTTAAGCGTAACAATCTTTGTAATAAAATTAAATTTCTTTGTTTCAAAGTGTAATAATCCCCATTACCAGTCGTCGTTTCGTTTGCTTTCTAGGAACGATAACTCCAAAGATAATCCTGGGGCGCCGAGAGAACTGCACAGCATCGGTCGCTTATTTACGACAGACTTAGCCCGGTGGAACTACAGTTCTGTAGACAATAAAGAAAACATGCGAACGTACAAAGGCGTTTCCATTTCAATTTGTACTGTAATAAAGAGTGCCGTTTCTTTAATCCCTTTAATTTTGATACCGACGACGCTCTCATTTGTGAATTGATTACATATCGCTTTATTATAATTCGCCGGGAACTGTTTCTACTTGTACGTTTCTTACTATTTCGATTAGACGTATTGACACATCATTTGCGGTTTAAATGAAAGTTAATTTTCTTCTTCTAAACTCTTCTTATTCTTCTGATTTTGTAGAAAAATAGAGGCATTCTTTCAGAAGTTACTGTAGCCGAATACCCTTTCTAAGCTGCAATTAAAATCCAACTTTGCAGTGTATATTTAAAGAGAACGTAATTTGGCTGTGGAAGTGTACTATAATTTTATACAATCACATAGAAATTAAAATAATAGTCAGTTCTAATCTCTGTAATACAGTACAAAACACTACAAATACTCTTTATTGGCACCAAGAAACGCAGATACAGAGAAATGAACATAAATAAAAGATAAAATAGTAATGCACAACAGGCGGTCGTATCACTAAGCAGCGATCTCTACTAGATCTTTTCCTTTTTATTATAATTACATCTCTTATTTCTCAGTTGTAATAAATATAAATTAAAAGTCCTCAAAACAATAATGAGATGTCTCTGTTTATCTTATAATGAGATCTGAGAAGCTCTGGACAAAGGACTCATTTAAAATCATCCACACTTAATAACATGACTACAGTGATTCGGCAGGTATATTAATATTACAATTATTTTTTATTTTATTTTCTTGAAATATATGTTTCCGGCAAAATGTAAAAAAAAATGAACACTAGAGAATATATTCAGTTGATATTTAAATAAACTTTAATCTCTATAGACTGTATAAATGTCAATATTAAAGATATCGTAATTGATAATAATATTACGTTGTATCTAACAAAACGTAACTGATATTTTCAATGTGAAAGTCGGAGAGTTTCATTTATATTTATGTCTTACGTCAAATATATACGTACTTATACCATGATAAATACACGTAATCAATATGTTAAGGTTTTTATATTAAAAATAGTTATTTAACAAAAATTCACAACATGGTATATTTATTGGTACAATGATGTTTCTGAAGCTGATTGATCTTCTCCATATAAAAGACAAAAAAATTTACAAACTCAGAGGCGTCATCTGATCACCAATTACATTAATTTAAATTGGTTCGTTGTGTTTAAATGTAATCTTGTCTTTTATTCATAAATCATGTTCTTTTGCGTCTGGAAGTGAAATCTGCCACTGAAATATTCAACGGAGACAGAACAGTCAACAAATTCAATTTATATTTGAGCCTCGCCAAAGGTCCAAGGAGGAAATTGAATTATTTCAGGATTTAGGAAGTATTCTATTGAACTTGTTGCATTAGTATTTATCTTTTGTTAACAAATTTATCATTTATTTGTGGCTTAATAAAAACTGTCAACATTCTAAATACTATATTTTGTAAATTTTTTGAAGTAACTAACAACAGTAAGTTAAAATAACTTTAACATAATGTTTGAGTTATATTGAGTATATATCTACATATACGTATATAATTATATAGGGGTAAAGCTAATAAAAGCATGTTAAAACGGTAAATCCTAAAACATATAAAATTATGCGTATACTAACGTTACTATATCAACATGTTATACCAAATCTAATTGTTATAATTTCAAATAAATAATTAATAATTTAAAGGGGCTGTAATTACGCACATTCAGCATCAACGGCAACCTTTAAAGAGGCCTTTTGTTAATGAGGGCATAAAAAGTTTCTCCCTGAATATTTCTTCCCAATTTGCATTTTAATTACAAAGAAAATGTAACAGTCTTTGTTCAATTGCCAAGATAAGTGTGTGTCGTTAAAAAAAATTCACTCGGTCTAACGTTAGCTACCCTTTACAAATTATTATTTTTTACTTGTAAATAAAATGCCGTTTCAGCGTTCAAGAATAATTCCCGTAAAAAACTTTACTGGTCACCGCTGTAGTCTTTTACTTAGCTGACATAATTTTATCATGTATCCGCATGGGGATGTTTATTGTTTCATGTATCTAAGACAACTACACGTAAAACTTTTAAAATTACTGTTATTACACGTATTTTTCGTACTCGTTTTCTGTAGCAACTCGGATTTTTCTCAGCATTTTTTGAGCATTTAGCCCACCTGGTGTAAACTATAAAGACATGTATGTACTCGTACGTGTGTTGTTAGTTGTTAATCCTAAGAAAATATACTCCTAAATAAGGTTGCCTCACAGTTTTTTAGTGTCCCTTGACCACCTTTCTTCATAAAGAAACAGTGTGGTGGTAACTCTACCATTCTTGCGAATATTTCTTGTGAATATTTGCCAATAATTTAATAACCTTTTGTAAAAACATTTTCTTTGCCATAATATTATTTTGACTACCTTAGTCTATCACGAGAGCATTTATATCACAGCTTTCTTTTATGTAATGCGTCATTAATCCTAGGCCACGTGTCGTGTTTGTACGGTTCAGTACTATACTAATGGAGACTGACACGCGACGTGGATCTCTCTTACATAAATTCACTAAATAATTGCTCTTAGTCGATATCTTGGAAGATGCTGGATAAAACAAAAAGAACCTTATGTTCAAAGCAGTAGATGTTCAATTAAATTAATTAATCAATGTGATTGACGGAAGAATGAAAACATCATTAATTTTCGAGGTTTACAAGACAAAGTAAGCTGTCAACTACAACTATTGCTTTATCCAGTTTTGCAAAAACAAACTTTTAAATTAACTCCATTAATGAGATCTAGTGAACGGTTGAACACCTGAATGTCCGATGAACCTTAACAATAAAAATCAAAACCTTTTTCTCTACGCGTTAAGAAAGGAAAGAACTTTCCAAATACTTCGTGAAATTTAATGAAAAAACTTTGAGCAACCTCGGCAAAAAACTGCACCCTTTAGACTAGAAAGTTTGATAAATTTTATTCGGGAATAATTAGTTTAGGAAACCTTTTATTTAATTTTTTGGTGGGAATTTTAGATACGAGGTGAATTGATTTAATCGTTTTTAAATTTAAAATCGTTCAAGTTGTTTAGTCGACTTTGAGAAGTGCTTCTCCTTGGATTTAATTAATTTTTAAATTAAAATGTTCTTAACAAAACAATGGTTGCGTCAAAGATGTAATTGTAGGAGTCAGTCTACCCAAACAAAGTCGCGGATAAAGCTATTAGGCAAATTATTCTATATATGGTATACTAATCACTACTATTCGTATTATCATTAGAACTGTGGTTTACCACAGCATTGATCTTAAATAGAATTGTCAAAGCGCGGTTTGTCTATTTGCGGTTGAATGTAATGATTGAATTCGTTCAAAATGTAGATAACTAATACATTTTTGTCTATGGTTAAAATAGCTTCCAATATTTGAAAGTCTAACAACTCACTTGGCCAGGGTTGTGGACGGTGGTTTAAATCCTTATCATATTTGAAAAGAGACCTGTGCCCAGCAGTGGGTTTGATGACGATGATGACCTACGATAGAAAAAATTTTGTACTTTACTAGCCACCCTGGATGAAGTGAGATGTACACCGTTTTCAATATTTAATGAAGATCCAAATGACAGTAATTCGAAATAGTTTATCAAAGGGAATCCGTAGCGATCGCGTGTTTACGCAATTTGCCTGAAACGGCACTTGCAAAATTTCCGAAGCAAGTTCATAGTTAATTCATGGACATTGTTGCTGGCTTGTTACAAGTTGTATACAATAGTTACAAGTTATTTCCACTATTCAGTTTGAATGAAATTATTGCTTGTAAAGGAGTTTCCTTGAGCAACACTACCTTTAAATTGTTATAGATCTGATGAATTGATTTACTGTTACTGCAAATTGGTGTTATATCGCTCACTGATGTATTATTCCATGAATAAAAAGTATTTATGTAAGTACGTTAAGGAAAATACAGGCAGTTTCTGTTTAAGGTTAATTGTGTATTTCGATATAATTAATTATCTATGTCGAAGTGTTATGAAACATCAAAGTCACAAGCAAACAAATTTGCAACACACACACACATACAAAGCACGTCGAATGAAAAGTTAATAAGCTTAAAATAGACCAGAAGAAAATTTTAATTTATCTTACTCTCATCTTGGAAGTCCTTAGTGTCCTTACTTGTGATATATTTCCAAAAGACAGTTACTTTCCCGAAAACATGAGATAACATGCGTGCTCCTCATTACTGACGCTATAAATCTTCACCGGCACCTCGACCCCTGATTTATCCATCGATAATCCAACTGTCTAGAACTTTGGAGCTTTCCTAGAAAGTTAAA
>DWQK01003893.1:0-11038 GCA_018231225.1 Noctuana stator
CCCAGTACCGACCTCGCCCAATTTTGCTTAGACTATGAGATCGCTTGCTATCCTACCAACGGGGCATATTATGCACGCTTCAATAGGCTTCTACGCTCTGCGAATACAGAGATACAACAAGGAGGATATACCCTCAGGATGCTGATGCTGTTGCGACTTTAGACCTTTTGGTAAAAGCATCTTTACTGGAAGAAAGTGACAATAAATTTTGTCCTAAAAGATTTTTTATGTTCCATGCGCTGTCGTTAGTAACATAGTTAAAATGGTACGTACCTATTCCTAACACTTCCTAAACACCACGGTCCACTAACTGAGGTCAGTATACAACGAGATTATAATACTATTATTAAGGCTATGCTATTATTATAAACACAATGGCGGTACGGCTAAAATTAGATACACAATACAACATTGTGAGCCTTTGGCCACCGACTGGCGCGCGCCGAAAACTGAACCATAAACCATAATACTAATACGGTCATCATAAAATTATAGAACGCTTCCCTGTAATTGATTTATTTGATTTGCTTTCCGCATAGTTTTAAATCAGTGTTAGAAGTAGGTATGTAAGTTCGGCACGATGATTAAGCGGAATCTACAATATCGCTGAAGGAAATATGGAAACCATGGAATTATGGACTAAACTAATGCTAAAAATACTGAGTATTTTAAACAAACTAAAAATAAGTATTTAATGGCACAATAATGTAAATGCATAATAAAAATTATTCTTTTTCTTTTACTACATTCTCTTTCTTTTACTACATACATACTATACGTTAATTAACACTTGTGCTTGAAAGAGCTTTTCAATACATTTGTACATTTAAACAGTATTTTGAGACAAATAAATTTGTTTTTAATCGACTTCTGACATTTTGTCGAAGACAAAATAATGTGGATTTGGCGCATAACCATAAAATATCGGGGATATTTTATTGTATCCAACACAATACCTAGTAGTTAAATTCATTCGAAGTTGTTAGTAAGCGTAAGTGTGGGGCATGTATTAAATTTCAAGGAAAATAATAGTAGGCATGTATTTGTAGGTAAACGCCATAAAAGTGGATAGGAAATTAGTAATTAATTAATTACTATTTGCGTCGCATAAAACATAGTTAACCCTAGAATTATTTGGCGATACGTGTTCTAAAAATAACATCTTAAGGATATAAACATTGTTTAATTATTATTAGCTTCAGGTGTAGCATGATTAATGACTGTCTTGTAGGTGAGAGAAATGGAGAATAAATTGATTATTAAAATAATATCCACAGGTCGAGAGTTAAAAATAGTTCCAATCTCGACTGTAGGTAAGCTGCATGAAATATAGGTACATCTTAGTAGATGCGATTTATGTTCTGCGGTCTTCTTGTTTCTTATTGTTTCATACGAGTAATACCATCAAGAGAAGAATGTACCTACTTAGATGTACATAATAATATATGATTGATTATTTTAAATCATTACTTAATTTATCAATCGACTAATCTTGTTTGTCCCGATTACATTAAAGGCAAAGTAAATAAATATCTAACTAACGCCATTTTAATAGGATTATCCGAGGAAAGTTTTGGGAAGATAATTAGAGTTAATGATTCTATGTCAATTAAAACTTATTTCATTGCCTCTCGGCTCTGTTGTGATTAACGATTTTCACAATCAACAGATAATTAGTGATAAGACTGAAGTCAGTGGTGACATTATGTTCATTATGTCACCCACATTTGAACACCTTATTTTTGGATGTGGTAACACTGGTAACTAGTGTGTGTATTGTGTAAAGATAAAATTTTTTCGATAGTTTATAAACTGACTAGTTAAATTATAAACTAACAGTTGTTACAATGATACGGTTACATATAAATATTTGATACTGGTGTAGGTACCTACTTATTTTCTTTTACTCGACTTCACAATGTAAAAGAAATCTTCATGTTTTTGAGACGCCGGCAAGGAATAGCTAAGTGAATTTGTGGCAAACACAAATAGTGTGCCAAGGTCAAAATGTCACGTCCGCGCCCCGACCCTTGTTTAAGATTTATCCCCGCCATACCCGAGATAGGGCAGAGGTATGCTTACAGCGACGAAGATTAAGTACAGCTACCTACCAGTAACAAGTTTAATCGCTGTATACAATGTTCGTATGACTGATTGATTATGGTAGATTGATCAAAAGCAGTATTGGTTGCTGGTTCGTGTCTATAAGCGATGGTGGCCACTTACCATTAGGTTATCTGTCTGTTGTTAGATTAGGTTGGGTTACAATCAAGTGCGTCTTTAGGGTAGGTTTTAATATACGTAGTGTAGGTACGTTACACTGTATTGTAATCTTAAAAATAAAATACATTTAAATAAATTGTACATAGGAAAGGAACTGCTTATTTCAGTCTGCTCATTGGAATGCTTATGTGAAAAGCATTAGCGTGTAGGTACTTAAGTAAAAAATACATACTCGTAGGCCACAAATATAAAATAGATAAACTTGTTACTAAACTTATAGTACACTAGCTGACCTGGAAAACATTATTCTTCCAAATAAATTATAAATAGTTGTACATGCCTTCAACCCTTTTTTATGTCCAACTGCTGGGCACGGGTCTCTCCCCATAACCTGGGAATGCCTGGAGCATACTCCACCACGCTGCTCCAATGCGGATTGGTGGCTCTACACATAGACTACCCAAAAATCAAGGTCTGGCTCTACATGTAATAATAATAATATCAAAATAAGGTTCATCAGGAATAATGTAGGATTCTAATGAATAAAGCTTTCAAATCGGTCCAGTAATTTCGGAGCCTATTCAATGCAAACAAACAAATCTTTCTTCTTAATTCCTTTCCTATTCCTTATAATAGTGCCATACACACATACAAATTCATAAACACCCAGATCGGTAACAGAAATCTAAATTCAACAATTAAATTTCTGAGCGCCGGTGATCGAACCCACGACCCTTCGAATGGCGGACTGGTGTGGTAACCACTATACCACACGTCGTCATTTAAATTCAGCAGTGTCTCAATAAATTGTTTGCATGAGGCAATCTTTGCACGACAATGGAAACCCCGAAAAACCGTATGGTATTTTCTATCACATAAAAACATCACGTGCCGTGTCCCTTTTTTGAGACAATAGCGAAAGTGTTGCGGAATATTGATCAGTTATTAGAGGTCAAGTCTAAAAATAACACAGGGGTACCGGATAAGCTAGTGCAATGCCGTCGAAATTGACATTGTATTGTGTGTTTGCGTACTTGGATAATGGTTGTGAAATAAGGGTTTGGAACGAATGGAATGTAAATAAAGTAATTTAAAATTACAACACAACAATTAAAAACATCACACTACTCAAAGTACAGAGTAGGTATCTGCTGCCATAAGTTTCTGTTATAAGTTTAATAATAAAAAAAAAATCACCATTTTACGAGCTGAAATTTCGTAACGAAAAGAATGACATCGTGTAGTCTCGAAGTGCTAACTTAAAAGTCGGGCATTTGCCTTGATTTTATATAATCAAAATACAGAGTGCATACCGCATCTATACCTATTTAAACATCATAGACTAAATACAATTAAATTACATGTATAGATAAGATTATATAATAATAATAAACTAAAACAAAAGAGGTATTTCACAGTAAACAAAACACAACTAGCTAGTGGACGCAATAAGCGTCTAAAGTTGAAAAGTTATAAAAAATTGTCTATCTGTATAATGAATTCTTTCTTAAGAATAAAATACTTCTTTGTACTCTGCACAAGTATGCTTAAATTTTTACGGCCTTTAATTGAATCACAAAGTGTGAAACATTCTGAATTTATCTTGTTTTTCTTCTTTCCATTGTGCTTTGAAGATTATGAACATTGTTAAGCCTTTAGAGCGACTATTGTATGAAGTAAACGTTTTTTATCTTTATTAAATAAACCGGGCTTAAAAGAGTAACTTTATGGCGGAAACCCTAAAAAATCACTAGACGCGAGCGGAAACGTTTTTGTGGAATTTATAAAAGTATCGTACTAGATTTTGCCAGCGGGTACCTTTCCCTTCAAGTTGAATCTATTTATAGAGAGGAATTTAAGACGAGGATTTGGGGACAAATGTTTTTTTAATGTGTCCTTTTTTTATAAATTGTATGTTTTATTTTATGTATGTGTGGGTAGGTATGTAACTAAAAAGATTCTGTGACACGTAGCGTCCTCAACTGATGTAAAAAAATATTCCTCGTAAAAGTATCAAAAGTTAAGATAAAGTAATTTCAAAAAAGCAATATTATGATCTGAGCCATACCAATGTTTTAAAAAAATCTAATATCTATATAATCTATACCTTTTTGCATATAGTATTTGCCTTAAAAAGATACGTACCCTGTTTTTAGCATGGCTTCGGGTAGCATAGTAAGTCTAATTTATTACAATCCGCAGATTGTGAATAAACGATTTGCTTTGCGAAAAGAGCTCTTAGAAAAAGTTCTCTCGAAAAAGAAATGGTAACATAAAGATCCTAAAAAGAGGCTAAGTATCTATTTAAGGATACCTATAAATCACATATTGTTCCGCGTCAGAATTACAAAGTCTGAATAAAATTCAATTGACGGAGATGGCCTAATTCTAGATAACAAACGTGCAAACAAATTAAAATAAAAAACACGTATAAATTCGGTATCTATAGTTTCACCTATGGATACTTATCTGGTTGCAGAGTTTTACACCCAAAAAAATCGGTTTATTATATATTGTCCTATCCTATACTGTTCACTTTAACTGTAAATTCATAAACAGTTACTTTCCAAGCTACCGGACATATTGAAAAGAATCTGGCCTAGCAGAAAACACATACTCGTAAAAGCAGGGTTTTGTCATAATATCTATTTAGGGGTGTTCGTAAATCATTATACGTGAAATCGAGAAGAGGAAACGGCCATTTGGGTCGAGGTCGACATGGCACTGAACTTGATACGGGTTCAGATTAATAATATAACATTTCAAGAACTTTGCAACTTCTTTCTTCGGTCCTTTAAGTGTGAGGGGCTTTGGAAGTTTTTATTTAGCGGTAGATATAACACGTCATAATTTATGCTGCTGGATCTGTCAGATACGGACTGATGTCCTATTTTAATTAGAAAAGTTCCCATTAAAAGCAATTAAATAGCTGGTAGTCGCAGTCATAAATATGTTAAAAGCGCAGCCTACTTCAAGTTGCAAGATTTGGTATACTTATAATTATTTTTATTCTATTATTTCACGCATGTAGATAAGAAATGTTTAATATCGTTTCTTGCTAAATGGATGCTGGACTAATTAATTTAGCTACTGTAGTTTTACAGTTTTTTCAGTCTTAAAATTAGTTATGAATAATATTCTGCCCTTTTCAAGTAGGTACTCAAAAGTTTCAAGGGTCATCGGCCCGAATATGACGTGTCAGTACTTTATTAATAACTGATTTAACTATTATAACAAACTAAATCATTTTTTGTGCTTAACTTTTGTGCATCTAACCTAACAATTAGTCCCAGCCTGTATTAAAGGAACTTCGCTTAGGCAATAGCCATTTTATTTGTATGTTTTCAACGAGAATAGATGCAAAAATAACCATAACTTAACAAGACATGCAGTTAATATAGTAGGCTCTTTAAACACCTATAGTATGTGGAATGAGACAACGAATATGTTATAGTAAATCTTCGAGCTAAACCTAATGCAACTTTATTACGTCCATAAATACGTATAAGTCAGGTATCAGTTAGGACTTGCGTATTCGTAGGTACTCGTAAAACAATGTAACTACTGTTTATGTATTTTTTTAACTACTATTCATATATTCACTATCAGGCTTACGCTATACGGCATAATTTGTCAATAACTTATAATTTATACATTTGATTTTAAAGGAGTGCTGAGAGTTTTTTTCCGCCGGCATTTTTTTCCCGGCCTACCTTAGCCAAAAGGGCGCCTAAAGCCGATGTATCGTATTATTTGACGTTCATCCAGTGTATACGTGTACCTTATGATGAATAAAATTTTTTGTATTTGAATTTGAATTTAAATAAAGACTGCAATCCCTTAGCGGCGCTAACACCGTTGTAAAAGTTGTAAGGTTAGTAAACTGCCCAACTTCAAAAAATCTTTGCTATATAGGTACCTATTATACCTAGTATAGTCTCCACGTCGAATGTATCTATTCAATGCTAATGCAGTTAGTACAGTAAGTTTAAGATTATTTGAGTCTACACAAATTACTATTAAGTACTTCGATTCTAATAGAGATACGCATGTCAGAATAATGGGATCGAAGTCCTGATTTCCATCGTTAAATTGAGGAGGAAATCTTCGTGACTAGAAATCCCACGATAAATCTCATTGACATTTGAAAGACTGTGATAGGCGACCGACATCGATCCGTCACCCGGACAATAGGGCCGAAGGTAATCTAGTTTTTCCCATCCGTCACTGTACCTAGTCGGAAAGATTTTGTGAAAACATATTCAACACTACTATACTATACTAACAACTTTTTTTTATTATCATCATCAACCCACAATTCTGTGCAATGTAAATCAACGTAATCAACGTAATCCCATATGGATCTCTTCAAATATATTTACTTAATTACACATTAATATTTTGTTCAAGCTAATGTTTTAATGTGTTAAATAGCCAAATATTTTCTATCTTTAAGGCTATACTTGGAGAGGACACTAGATATATTGGCATGGGTATACACTGTATACAGCATACTACTATATACCGACGCAGAGCTCCATTTTCCTCTTCTTATCATGATTCCGATAACTGGACGCTTATTGCTACCCTGTTGCTGACGTCAGATACGTCAGGTTATTGACAGGTACTTTTCTTTTAATGACTTATCTTTTGTCATTTTTACGTAAGAAAACTTAACAGCAAGTAAGCAAGCGGGAGATATTTTTTCTCTGATTAATAATTTATCCTGGTTTTAAAAACCAGAATAAATTATTATCTTTTATCTTTATTTCAGATATCTTTCTTAGTCCTATCCTTGTTAGTCTACACTTGTACATGGTATTGGGTAGTCAATATAAAGCTGTGGTATTTATACTTCGCTTATAAAGAATCCGTTTATATAGGTAAACCTAAACATTTCGGGTTAATTCAAGTTTCTTTAATAAATTTAATTAAACGTAAATCTCGCTATCAGCTAGTATGCTGATCTGGCACACGTTTCTCTGTCATATCTATACTAATATATAAAGCTGAAGAGTTTGTTTGTTTGTTTGTTCGTTCCAACGAGCTAATCTCTGGAACGACAAGTCGGATTAGAAAAATTATTTTTGTGTATGATAGCTACATTCATGAGGAAGGCTATAGGCTATCAAGCATTACGTTACAATTCTTAACGCGGCTGAAACCGCAGGGCACAGCTAGTGAAGAATAAATACAAAACTGGAAGCATTTATTAATTGACCTTTAGGTACTTCTCAGCGTGATAGGAAAATACCGCAGCACGCATTTTGATCAGTTTCCGTGTAACTTTTGCATACGCATAGTTTGTTTTAATAACTATGTAGGCAGTTGAAGCAGTGCGAGCTTTGTATGAGTTAATTTTATATTTAAACTAGCTTATCATCCCGACTTCGTCCGCGTAGTCTTCAGAATCAGGTCCTAAAAATCTATATTTATGCTCTATACTAATATATAAAGCTGTCGAGTTTGTTTGTTTTGTTTGTTTGTTTGTTTATTTGTTTGAACGCGCTAATCTCTGGAACTACAAGTCGGATTTGAAAAATTCTTTTTATGTATGATAGCTACATTCATGAAGAAGATGATAGGCTATAAAGCATTACGTTACAATTCTTAACGGGGGTGAAACCGCAGGGCACAGCTAGTGTATTATAACTATTAAAACTAGGTTTCAAATGCCAACCATTTTCGACGAACGCGACCAACGCGGTAATAGCCGCACGTGCTTACCCCGTCCCAATTGTCGCCGCCATGTGTGATTGTCTATTTTTGGAAAAAAAATTGCAGACTACATTTTTCTACACGTGTTTGTAATTGACGGTAGTTTATGGCCTATTAAGGTTTTGCAATTATACGGTTTTTTTTTTATCGTTTACTAGCTGTGCACTGCGGTTTCATTCGCGATAGGAATTGTAACGTAACGCTTGATAGCCTATAATATTCCTCATGAATGTATCTATCATACAAAAAAATAATTTTTCATATCCGACTTGTAGTTTCAAAGATTAGCGCGTTCAAACAAACAAACTCTTCAGCTGATAGGAGTACTTATAAAATACTAGCTGTGTCACGCGGTTTCACCCGCTTTAAGAATTGTGACGTAACGCTTGATAGCCTATAACCTTCCTCATTTTTGTAACTATCAGACACAAAAAGAATTTTTCAATTCGAACCAGTAGTTAAAGAAATTAGCGCGTTCAAATAAACAAACTTTTCAGCTTTATATATTAGTACAGATTATTTTATAGGAGTATCTAAAAAATATTTATTTTCGAAAAAAACACAAAAAACTTAAAGTACTCGTAATAATAAAGTAATCATATTCTTAATGCAGACATGTAATTTTAACCGTTATCTTTGACATGTTACTCACATGTGAAAAATCTTACGTTTTTTAAAGCCTTAAGTCTTTTTATAAGGCTTCTATCGACCCGTAATTGTGGTAAAGTTTAACAGCGCGCCAATACAACCTGTTCCCCACAGAGCCTTACAATTCTGTTCCATTCATTTTAATGTTATCAGCCCGACAACGGATGTACATCCTGCGAGGCTTCCAAACCGGTTGGACGGTTTCTTCGCGGTTTTTTTTCCACAGTCTCCTTAAAAGCCTTCCTCTGTGGTTCCCACGAAACTAGCTTCGACAACAAATTTATTTAATGGATTTGCATTTTAATTAATTTACTGCTAAATCGCTAATGAGTTCTATTTGTTAGAAGAAAGTTGGTTTCTTGTGTGTATAAATAGTTTTGGGATGTTTTGACAAGGTAATTATTTAGTTGATTTCGTTTTTATTATACTTGTAATGTAAAAATATAGTAAAAAAGTAAAAGTTTGTTTCTTTACAGACTCAGTAATTTAAGTAATTTCACTTTCCTTACTGGCTTCGTTTGTTTTTATAGTTATTGTATAGTATTAAGCACTGATATTATGAAAAGAATGAGATAAAATCACTATAGGTATTTATTATCCTCACATATCCATGTGTCTAACTGATTGATTTAACTAAACTGCTTGATAATTAATGTTAGTTTTTACGTAGGTTAAGTTTAACTGTATTTATTACTACTTATACGACCGAATATGATACCAAAATAAAGTAAAATTATTACCTTTACATTACATTTAAAATTACTTTACATTTAAAATTCCTTAGAAATGCAAAATCCGTAACCAGAACTATCCGAAACTAACGGATTATCCGTATTTATATACGTATCCATATCCGAAATCGATCTAATTTTGTTCCTATGTATATATTTATATCCATAAAATCCCTGCGACGCGATGGAAACACACAAACACACAAAGACAATGAACAAAAATCGAAATTCACCGTGGAAACTACAGCCTGGAAGCCCGGACTCCCGGATATGTTATTAATGTTCTTATCCCTAACTAAAACACATCCCAATGTCACAAAATATTAGTGGTAACTTGATCTCGCTTTGATAACAGCATACTGGTTCTACGCCAGAGCTAAACGCGATAACGGTAAACGCCCACCTTGGTCTGACCTGTTTAATTTGGATACTAGTTAATCAAATATATTATTTTAACTAACGTAAAACATTACTAAACATGACTGAGTTTTAAACTGATAGGTATTTTATTCACACAGGGAAGTGTAGGTACAGTATCCTATCGTAATCTATACCAATAATATAAAGCTGAAGAGTTTGTTTTTTTTTTTTATTGTTGGTGGTTAGTTTGACCGCGCTAATCTCAGGAACTACTGGACCGATTTGAAAAATTCTTTTAGTGTAAGATAGTCCATTTATCGAGAAGGCTATCAAGCGTTGCAATTCTTAACTCGTGTGAAACCGGAGACACAGCTAGTAAAAAATAAATCGAGGTGTGGATAGACTGTTGAAAACGTTTTGAAGCTTATGCAAATATTCGACCTAGATTTTGGTCAAAGCAATGAACATGCAAATTTATCGCTTGAACGATCAAAAAATTGTCCTCTAGTTTGTATGTATTTTTGGAATCTGCCCACAAAAGCTTTTGAAAGCAGTTGACTTCAGCAAAATGTTCAACAGTTTCCAATAAATCGGTATTTCAAACTCGGGTTTTATTTTGCAATGTGTTGAATGGAATCTATACTAATAAATATGAAGCTGACGAGCTTGTTTGTTTGTTTGACCGCGCTAATCGAACTATATGGACCAGCGGTTTAGGCTGTCCCTTGATCCGTCAGTCAGTCAGTCTTTCAGGACAAAGCGTATCTATACTAATATATAAAGCTGAAGAGTTTTGTTTGTTTGTTTGAACGCGCTAATCTCTAGAACTACAAGTCGAATTTGAGAAATTCTTTTTGTGTATGATAGCTACATTCATGAGGAAGGTTATATAGGCTGTCAAGCATTACGTTACAATTCTTAACGCGGGTGAAATCGCGAGGCACAGCTGGTGTGTAGATAATAACATGCCAGTAGGTACACTACATTTAAATGTCTTCGGTGAGCTAATGCATTCCGTGACTCAAGATATTACAGAAAGATGTGATTTGTTTAACCAAACCTAAAATTTACAAATTGCACTAATCAGTTTTTATGACAGAAAATTGGCCTAAGTTCAAGGTTACGACAAAGATTGGCGTTGCCTGTACCTAATTCTCTTTGGTACGAATAAACTTTGCCTTCAACCCTTTTTTATGTCTTTACCCGGGCCCAGCCGTGAGACAGGCCTTCCCAGGCCTTCCCCGGTTGTGGGGAGAGCCCCACAACCGGGGAAGGCCTGGAGCACACTCCACTACGCTGCTCCAATGCGGATAAGATACACGGTTTAATGGCCAACCCGTGTCGTTGTTGTCAAACTG
>DWQK01003894.1:0-11038 GCA_018231225.1 Noctuana stator
GATTAGCTTTCAGATAGTAGGTATACATAGTGTAACATTGTGTGCAGGACGCACGCGCGGCACGCCTGGCGAATTTTAAACAGTTTGAACAACATCCCGCTATTCCCATTGTTCATGATAATCTAATGATCCTTAGCAAAGAAGAATGGAATGAATGATTTAACCTTTACCAGAGGTCGCCCATAACTATTTAAAAATATGGTGTTTAATGGCTCGGATTCGGAAAGGACCGATATTTTTCTCACTACCATTTCTTGTTTAGAAGGTACTTTTTCAATGCAGCAAAACTTCCATGAGACATATCAACATTTTTAACATTTTAACAGTCGACGCAGTTGAATTGCCTCCTAGAAGTTTGTTCTATATTAAATTGTTTCTTTTTTGTGATCCCGACTATTCGACAGCTACAAAGAGCGCCATTAAAAATGCTGTCAGTAATTATCGTTTTCTTTATTTTTTAACACTTACGTTTTAAAATGCCAATTATAAAAGAATAATTAGTAAGAAATGTCAATAGTTAATTACTTAAAAAGTATCCATTGTCACAACTCATTTTATAATTTATCCCGGCAGCAAAAACCGACTCGAGACATGCATCGCATAGAAAAACTTGCTCCAAATCTAAATTAATTTACGCTCTTCACCGATTACTAAGGTGGTTAAAAAAATAGTAGGGATTAGGTGTCCGTGCGTTGCATCGATGCATTGCGGCGAGGTCAATGGCAGGCAGGTATCGTCCCGAGTAGGGATACCATCTATTCCAATTTTTTCGGACATATCGTTTGGTAGGTCTTTTTATATTTTTCAGCTCTGGAATTCGGCTCTGCGATTTTATTTTTAAATAGATAAATTTATTTATAGTAATAAATTATTTTTCACATATCCGTATAGGGTACGCTCGGAATTGTTTTACGGGAAGCGGGTGGAACTGGTCACCGAAAATTGCGTGCAATGGAACGCTCAAATTATGCGTCTAAAGATATTCCTTAGAATCCTTAGGCGTCTAAAATTCTCTGGAAATATTTTTTTTGTGTACAAATTCTGATTCCTTCGTTATGGTAACCCTGGTCTCGAGGTTTTTGTGAGTCGATCCCCGCCGCATTCCTGCACTGGCACCCTGGCTACCGAATCTAATGCTGTGAAACGGTTGAAGCTGTGCGCGCTGTTAGATTAAAAAAACACTGGGCCAAACGTAGTGTTGACCGGGTTCTTAAGTTCACATTTTAAAGTTCAAATTGTAATTGTAGGTGGAAGAACTCGTATGGTTTGACCGGGGAAGTATCACCGCTGCATTAATGTCTGCTGTGAATCAAATGTAGCATTTCAGTTGTGTTTCGGTCAAAAGGTGCAGTTGTCGGCCACACTTAGATGAGGGCGATAATTACATCAACCTCCAGGCAGGTCACGAGCCTGCTTGAGGTTGGATGTAGATGTCCATGGGCGGCAGCGACCACTTAACACCAGATGGCCTGTATGCTCGTCTGCTACTTCATATCATAAAGAAAAACTTCTCTTAATTTTATTAGACTTTATGTCTTGATTGTTGATCGGTATAGCTATATTTTGTATTGGTGCTCAATCGCACATTTTCCCGTAAATTATTAATTAATCTTTAAAAACCTCCGGACGCTAAGCGGTAACGCTGATCAAGTTTGTTGTTTTCTAAATGAATTTGCGCCATACAGATCTTAATCTCCATAATTCTTGGAAGTTTCACGGTAATTGTATAATTTTGCTTTTAAATTATTATGCTTTAAATTTTAATTAGAGACGACGTTTTCATGTGTGTATGTACACGCGCTTCGTTCACACGGGAGTAATGGTTTAGGTTTTTTTTGTAGAAATTTACAATGTACCTATACTTTACGTATATCTATTTTAATGTAAAATAAGATTTCAGTGATTGTTATTCATTTAGTTTGTAACTATATCAGTTGTAACTTCGGTTTTTGATGAATAAGTTTTTCTAAAATAAGAAATGAACGACTAATATAAACACAAACACCCAGACAGTAAACAGAAATATAACTTCATCATTTAAAGTTCTTCTCCACTAGGAATCGAACCCAGGACCTTCGAATAGAGGACCGGCATCTACACTATCTATAGCACACCCGTCAACCATACACTATTAAAATTATTTCTTTTTAATTAATTTAATGGCATGCATGATGAAATAACAATAAATTTTTTACGAAAGAAAAATTACTTTAAATGAGAAATGCATATTGTATGTATATTTATATTTCAAACCAAATGTTTAAACGGAACAACAGATTTATTTCACAAATCATTACTTTATTATTGTTAATTTTGTTTTTATAAAAGGCGTTTTAATTTATTTTCCAGTCGCTAATTACCACAGTATTTCAATGGTAAAACAACGTTATTAATAAAACTTGTTGGACGGGTAATTCATATAATTTGCCTATTAATTATAGTTTGAACACGAGAATCAGAAGTCAATTAATGTTTTTTGTGTAGAATTTTAATGTAATAAAACATATAGTTTATATATTATATAGTTAATTATGAACTATGTATTTTGAATATTATAAAACAAGACGGATCACAAAATTGTTTACGTCCATTCTGAAACGGAATGATTAGGTTTTGTTTAAATTACAAATATACACATTATACATATACAAACATATTATTATATACGTATATGTTATATTCTTGGGTATATTTTTCATCCACTTTTAAGTCACACGATGTTACAATGACTACAATTACTTTCACTACAATTTAACGTAGCCAAAAAAAAATTAAGTTTTGAATAAATAACGGAATTGCAACAGTTGCCACACACGCTGATAAGCCTTTTAAGGGTGCTCGTTTTAAGTACACTTCCATAAAATTGAGTATAAAGCACCAATCGTTGGGCGATCAAAATAAAATGTCACATATGTGGCAGCAGCCTGCAGCTTACAGTAAGCCCTAAAGCTGATCAGAGCTCAACCTGCCGGTCTCTCCGTATTAAATCTGCCAGATAAATAAATTGTTACGAAATTTTACAAGCGCATTCTTTTTACAGCCGAATTTATTGTAATATAATATATTATTTCCTATCCACTTCATCACTGCTCTAATCATATTCTTTTATGACCCTCGTAGAGTGTAGCTTGCCCTTTATTAAGAGGAAGGTTTAAAGACGTTTGCGTTGCGAATGTATGCAAAAATTTTAATAAAAAGTTGCAATATCACCGATGATGATCAGCTAACCGGAGCCGTGCCTAATCCTCTTATCTAAAACTCGATAGATTTTGTAGATCGCCTAACAAATGGTCGAGGTCAGTTTAGTGTATGTCAGCAACTTGTGTTTCTAATTTTAAAATGAATCACCAGGCTGCTATTTCATTTCTTTTTCATAAAAGTGGTTTTAACCACTGAAACTTTTATTATAATGTTCTTGTTCTTCTGCATATTTTTGGAATTTAACTATGATAAGAAATTTATAATCAATTTCATTAATTTTTAAAATTCCCTATTATTGAAAATACTACAGCGCTCTTCCTTATTAAATTATGTACTTTATTTTGGAAGCCGCCGTTTCAAATAAACGTTCTGATATTATTTAGCTTATGATACCTTGTTAAATTACTATGCTTTCCTTAACAAATTATTATTTATCTTTACTTTTGTCTTGGTTATAAATAGGGTTTGTAGATGTTGTATCCCTTTTGTGTGGTTCTTAGCGTAATATACTCGTAGTGAAGCGCTCCTGTGGCGTTGACCTTTGTTTTGTTTACCGCCGGATCCCTTCACAACGCCTACTGTTGCACGGGCCCGTTTTATCTCAACAATATGCCGTCTAGTGGGTACCTACAGTAGCCAGTCCGATAGCTAAATGGTTCCAATTGTCCTGATTTATCGCCGCTATCCGCGCTAGTTACATAATTATCAGCGACATTACACTGTGTTCAGATAATGAAGTGCTATTAAGTGCCTCGAAATTATCGCGTTTGTATTCAAAGTAGGCTACTCCTGGTAAGAGCTGTACTAAGTTTTGTTTACTGCAGATCTGATTGATTTATGAGCTTGAAACCAGTATAGTTTAACTTAATACTTTGATTGAGTCATTTTCATGCTAGAAAGAGTTTTAAAAATATTCACACCAGTATTGAGGTTATGGTATTGTTTAAATTGTTCTAACATGAATATGGCTTATAGCTCTTTCTTCTCGCCACACGTGTAACTAGTTAACTAGCAACGCAGCAGCCGGTGCGGAGTGCGTTGACGTGATGTTTGACCAGTCACGCACTTTGAAAAATAACTCGAAAAGAATAAACAACCGAGCGCATGGTACGGCGGTACTGGACGCCAAATAAGTGGCAGCTAAGCAGGAAACGCATCATACTTGATGATTGTTCACTTAACTGTTCAACTGTACAACTGTACTAAAGTTGGAATAAAGATTTTAAATTACGATCGTGCCTTGTAAGTAACGCGTTCTCATATTAAATTATCATGACATTCGATATTTCATGTACCGGAAGATTTTCTTTAAAGAAAAACCAAAACCTATTAGCGGGACATTTTCCGGTAATAGGTTTTTGGATCAAAGAATTCGAGAGCAAAGCTCGAAATTGGATGAACAAAGTTTAAAGGGTAGTCGATACTTTTCCGTTAAGTATTTGTTACATCAAGGGAGTTGCTAAGGCGATGTCGTTACGCAAAGAGGGCCGTCGTTTGAAGCAACTATGTGACTACACTGACTACCTCCACAAAAACTCATAGAATGTGTTCGTTAGTGCATTTGTTAGATTTTTATGACAGAGTCGTAACCACTTACGACACACGTAATCCTATAATCAAGTTGAATATTTTATAGATATAAAATACCTCAGTCCCTTTATTCCAAAGATAATTTAAGTCTTGCTTAATATACAAGTAAATATTTAACTCATTTAGTATTAACCAACTGTTTCAAGCTATTGAATTTCTACAACAACGATTGGTTTCGAAACTACAGTCAGTACTCAGCATCTCAAGATACCTATCGGTTAGGGTAAGTATGCTTTAGTGCCACAAGAATGCTAAATCATCGATATCAAATTATCTCACATTGGCTTTAAAGGTGACTCGTATAAATACGAGTACAAATAAAATGGGGTCAATGCAATAATATTATGTAGTTGCTTTCTTCCTTTCAATGCAGTAAATCTGTAAGCGTCATGTTTAGCGTTATTTATTTGTAATTTGATTTTCATATTGCTTTTGACAGTTCAATCTCATATGAATGTATCTAATTATGAATCAGCAATTTTTATAAAAGGCGAAAGATTACAATACCTTATCTTGTTTCTGAATGACCTCCGTATATTCCTGTAAATGTTGTCGTAAAGTAAAATAGTTAAGTGACTTTTCCCATAAGGAGTACCGCAAGGTGTCATTTTGGAACCAGTACGTCATAATATCCACCGCGACGTTGCATACTTCACGAATCGCAAAGTATATAGTAGCACTTAACTGAAGTTATCTCTAGAAAACGTCGGAAACAAAGAGTCATCGTTAAAGCCGCGAGTTTATGATGCACGGTGAATCCTTGGCGATAGCTCTACCACTAGTCATGGTGCATTGTTCGTGTCGTATTTATCAACTGTTGCTACCTTATTGGTACTTACTGATGCATGCTTGAGTCGTAAAAGGATCGAAGTTTATACACAGCGATCAGTGTTAGCTAAGCGTTTAAGGGTTATTTAGTTTTATTTTATATTGTCTGCGTTCACGTTTACACTTAGAATTTTATTTCTATTGCCCGGATACTTGTGTTTTGGAATAAGGATAACAGCCTATTGTGTTCGGTATAATAAAACAAGTCAGTGCAAGTTACAAAACGTGCATTAATAGAAATTAGAGTTAAGTTATGGTAGTTATATGAGTGCAAAATTAAAACAGGTCAGATATTACGAGCAATAATTGACTTATTGACAACATTTGTGCAAATCAATAATTTTGTTTACATCTCCTTTTTAGATATTTTTTTTAAAAGAACATCCAGGCATTTTAAATGTTGTCATTTTACTAAGCATTCATAGTGTAATGTAAATCTTGAAAATCATTGTTTACGAACGATGATAAAATATCCATTAACATGACTTACCAGATGTTGATTCCTAGTATATTGTAATTCAGGGACTGCCTTTTATTATTCTCCTACATTGATTTACAGCGCCCCCTGTACATCCGCGCTTTCGTCGAAACGTCCTTTTGTGTCGAACGACTAAGTTTTTCTAAAGAGCTTTGTCTTAACGTGTCTATTGTCATTATTTTGTTGAGCTGTAGAATAAATATTTTGGCTTCAGTGGGTATATACCCGGCCCGATCTATTGTATGCGTTGATATTTGGAATCTATTATGTTCTCAGTCATTATATTTCTGTGTTAAGAGCATCGACGGTCGAAAAGAAAATGTTACGATGTTTATGACGCTTTTTGTGTTCCGGGAAAAATTTACTGCCTTTTATCAGTTTTATTATAAGTCCCGTTATTATACCAGCCATAATTTTTCTCATCTATGATAATTATTTACGTGCTAATCATGATTTGTGCATGTTTTTGTTGAAACAAGCATTGCTTCTAACGCTATTAAGTAATAAGGTTAATAACCTTACAAAAACGTCACTTCACTATGTATGTTTCTATTTCTCTATTACGTTTGTGGTGACACTCACATAACTTGTTGCGTGTTTGAATTCAATGTTCCCGTGTATTTTATTCATAGAAGAACCAATGCAGTGCTCAACAAAGCACGCAGCCAGTGAGTCCTGAACAATTGAGCCGAGCGGTGCCCGCAATATTCATTACATATTTTACGAGGTAGCTCGCGAAACAAACGCACAGTTAGCATAGGGCTGCCAGACTCAAAATAAACTGGTTCGTTTTAATTTGTCACTTTGCTTAGTTACTGCAGTTCGTAGAATCAGTTTGGAGGAGTGCGAGTACACTAAGAACTGTTAGAAGTATCTAGATGTTCGTAATGTCCGAGGACGTAAAGTGACGTTTATACACTTCTATGAAATATGGACGGAACGATAAACATGAGGCGACCATTTAGCTTTTAGAAGAAGCAGCACATCGATGTACATACGTATTCAGGTAGTAGGTATTGCGGCGCTTTGAGGTTGAGCGTGAATGTGTGTATAGCTAAGGCCTGCAGAGACAACAGAACTTGTTTCCTATAAAAAAATATATCTTCAACGTGCCAAAAGAGATATTCAGCAGAACTTGAAAGTGGTACATATCCAAAGTACCGGTCAGGTGCATTGGCATTGGCAGAACGCCAACCCTGCCCGCCCGGTATCGAATCAACTAATACTATCTCGGCAAGTGCAACCGATACTTCGACGGAATTGAAAGCTAACGTTACAACAACAATAACATCGCACGTTGCTTGCTGTACTTGTTTATAAATACCAGGACATAGAACTGCGTTAGTGAGACGAAATTATCAGAACATTTTAGTATGGATATGATAATGTACCGCAATAAACACTATTGAATATTATGTGGTATGGTATAAAATTATCGAGTTGGCCTACTCAGTATATCAGTGTAAAATTGTGGAACGTTAGATTATACTCGTAATGTAACGGGCCAGGGAGCCGTGCCGTCATGTCAGATTAGTTTTTAAAATTTGTTCTTAAGAAAATAATGCTTTAATTTGGTACCGTTAACAAGTTTTCGACAGTGAATAAATTGACGAGATAGATTATAAAATAGCAGTTCTTACAATGGTACCGTAACTACACGATTAATAGAGCTGGTTACATACAAAATCAATTTTAAGTATAAATCCATAGCTAATCAAAACTTACGTCCTTACAGCTAGCTTTGTATAGCATTTCCTCTATTAGCATGGTAATGCACCTACTCGCACGTTAGTAAATTTTAATAATATCGTCGGTATAATCAATATAAGTTTACTGCAAGTATCTAGATGATCTTAAATTAAGTAATTGCTCGTAACTTACAAATATAATTGCTGTGTTCAAGATGACTAAATGTTCAATTAATAAACTGTATAGTGCAAGGTGCAAAACTATTAAGTATTAATTGCTTTCGGAAGTACAATGTCGATTTCTTTTAAGCCGATTATAATATTCTCGTTTATAACTTGATTCAGCTGTTTGCTATAAGATAATTACTTAATTTATAATAAAAGTAAATTTCATATAGCAATTGTAAATATAAATTTCACCTTTGCAGCTTTGGCAAATTGTGTAATTGGTAATATAATTTTAATATTTTTTTAATGCGGTCGGGGAGAGCTATACTCTATATATGTTTGCTCTTTTTTAGTTTTTGACTTTTATTTATTGCTCATTAAAATATTGGGTAATAAAAGTATTTTAATTTTATTTGGACAATACTTTATAAGCCAATTTTTATGTGATATAAAGCTAATCAAGTAATGTCTAAAAAATACTTCACTGCACTGCAGAATATTAATTAAAACACAACAAAAACCTAATCCTGTGCAGCTTTAGGTTTAGAGTAATAATAACATACCAGAAAACTAAATTAACGCAACACGCAAACCACACACGTAAAGCATTACAGTAAAACAGATTGCGCGGGTTATATCATAACGAGATGATAACATCGTGCCGCGCCGGTTACGCCATCTTCATCACGAGACTCACGATTATAAACAATCGCGGATCTCCATTCAGCCGACAAACCGCAACAACGTTATTATTCGTAGGCTTCTGCGAGCTGAATTGGTAATGTTTAAGTACGCGAGTTAAACTTCGCTTACTAATTTCTAATAATAATAGTTTCGTAAACCAGAGAATTTAATACTTTTCACTTATATTTTTAGTTTAATGCTTTTTTTTGTGCAAATAATCATTAAATGACAGTGCTTTCAACGTTCATGATAAGCCTTTTGGCATAACTATTTATTTTGTGATTGCAATGCGCCTGTAGAATAGGTTAAGGTGACAGAAAAGCATTTATCATATTAATACAAATACCATATTAGAATTTGAAAAATAGGTACAAAATAATATGCGTGGGTAGGTATGCATGTATGTATGTACTAGTTAATGGGCATAGTGTGCGAAAGTGGGTATTTCGGTCCATGGCCGGCGCCGTAGGTCGGCGAATGCAAGGCCTCCATGCTGTTGCAATAACTGCAGTTGCACTCTAATGCAACAGCCTGTTCGGTTTAGAACGGTTTCGAACCACCGCGATTACAAGGTCTCGCTTTGCATAACGTTAGGGATTATTTCTATTGGCGAAGTCGTTGTAAGCTTGTTGTTTGTATTTACTGTACTGTACTATGGAACGTGTTACAAGTTTTGTAGTTACAACCTAGCTAGAGCCAAAGCTGTGAGCATTGGTACTGTGGTGAAATATTAACTATTGAATTAGTTGAGTAAGAGGGTTGATCGAGTCGAGCTATTTTCCTCTTAATTAGTAGGTACCTAAATATTATGAACGAACAAACGAATGAATGATCGACCGGAAGGAATCGTTCAATCTATTATAATACTACTTATATGCATATAGTCATAATGTCTCAACTACAATTTTAAGTATTGATCAATCGTCGCGGGACAGAAATGTATTGGAATACAATGAGTGCGTTGGTAGCAAAATAATGCAACTTCCGATGGGTACATACATACTTACCGGGTACTTACGTTAATTAGGAATAGATTATAAACCGTATTAGAGACACTAGCGCACAATATTACCGATCTTATCAATGCCGATGCAAACTGATCAATTGAAAGGGTATTAGACAATCTTTTTGAATTTATACTTCTTATGGAAGTACATGTATTGAACGCTAAGCTATCTCTATTCGTTATTTGATCTGTGATGTCATCGATGTAAGCTATAGAATCGGCGAGCAGGGTAAGGCTCGGTTCTGACTCCCACGTCGCCCTGACTTTTATTGCCGTATTTATTGTTATTAGCCATCTTGCTGCACTGCAGTGAACGGTGTTGTCGTATCTATAACACAGCTATAAGTCATGCAATCATGTCTTATAATCATAAACCTGCCTATACTACATGCAGCTGCACGGATAATTCACATTTACAAGAACTTTCAATTACATCAGATAACTAAACCTAGATTTTTTCTATTGTTGCAGGTACAAAGACATTAGAAGGCGTTCGATGAAAATGATGGATCGCGTCAAATCAAAACCATCGTGTTATATTTCTAAAACTAGATGAAACATTTTCTTATAAACAGGAGTAGGTACTAATACCTATAGAATACATTGTAGTATAACATTTATAACATTGTACAAGAAATGAGTCTTTTAGCTTGATCATTAAGAAGTAAGCCATAAGTGGTTAAGTGCAGTGCAGTAATGTTTTATTTATATGTATTTCAAACACGCGACCTTAAAACTATAAGCGTAAAGTATTTCTTATTGAAGTATTACACGACATTTTATCAACACCTGTTGGTGCGGTTTCTTAATAAATCTTATTCATGGCGTCAGATAATGTATCATAGTAAAACGTGGCTTTCTAAGCATTAGAATATGCATATTAAATCATTATATTAGAAGTCATATTATATGTGCTTGGTTTGACTACAGTGACACTGACGGCCTACGGGTGAGTTAAGAGCTTTGCACCAAAAGCTTTGTTCTAGCAGCGAACTTGATAACACTCTAATTAGTATTGAACGTGATATGAGTTATCAAGTAAGTAGTTTATAGTCATAGATGGCTTTCTTCTTGATTACTTACTTTACGAATTTATGGACTCTCTCTCGTAACAGTTGTTTAAGAACTTAACGCATTGTAACAATTTTCATTGTTAATTTTAAAATGTTCAAGTCCCGCTATTGGGCTATTGGGCTTTACCAATCCTTAGTACTTACCGCTATTAGATATAACTCGTTTAGGCTTTTCAACCTCTTGGTTTTATAATTTATTCATTTAAACTAGATTTACTTCGAGATGTGTCATCACTACATAGTACAAAACAAAGTCGCTTTCTCTGTCCCTATATCCCTATGTATGCGTAAATCTTTAAAACTACGCAACGGATTTTGATGC
>DWQK01003895.1:0-11037 GCA_018231225.1 Noctuana stator
TAATAGTCTCAAGTCAGCCAAATTCAGGCAATAGTAACCACTGTAGTAACATGTTGCAACTTGCGTCCTCCCAGTGAAAATTTTATTGTAAAAAAAAAGTTAACAAGGTGTCAAATATTTTTATAGGTACAATATACAATTACTATCTTATAATTATTGCCAGTGGATATTTATTTAAACTACTGAAACTTTTATAGATTGGTCCTATAGCTACATTGTCAATGACACTATGTACTTTGATTTTTCTATATATCATGTTTTTACATAAATGATTATATTTAATAGATGGATTGTAATTATAAAAATAAGAAATTATTTGTATACTACTAGATATATTTACCGGATTTATTTTAACCCCTTTTTCTGGAGAGTAATGTACATAATAGACTATAAACATTGACCTCTAAGATCAGTGTTACCGTCTATAATAAAATACATACTTTATTTCATAGAAAGGAATCATTTATCGCCACAAATACATTCCAAAATTTATTATTTCAATAGCAGCGTAGCAAATCTAGACTAAAATATAGTTATTTCAATATCTTGTGATATTACATACTGAATGGATTTAACTCTTAAAGTTTTTTTACATATTTAATGAGACTTGTTAATAAATATGATTGACAATGAGCTGTAGAATGAGATTTTGACCTACTTAGTTTAGTTATGTAAGTCATTCGTTAGTTTTATGTTTATATCATTACTTGTGAAGTAATGACTGGGAACTTCTTTGTTTGATTATGCTAGAGATGTTTAAGATTATTACACTTTGTTTAGAAATATATAATATTTTGTTTCATTTTGTTCTAATTACATAACTTCGGTTGATTATTCACACAAATAATACAAGCTTCGTAAAATATTTTATTGCTAATATCATGATTTTATAAAATACTTCTTTTTGAAAGACAGACCAAGCATGGACAATTATAAACACTAATGGAATATTAAAATTGTTATGAGTGTAAATGTTATAGGTCAACAACATTACAAATAAAGTTTACTGATAAAACATTACAAGTATTTTAGGTACCTCTTGTAGGTACTTACTTTTTTTTAGATTCACAAAATAATGTACAGTAATTACTTATTAATAGGGCCAAAGTTTAAAATAGGTACATAGCAAGAAAAAGAAAACATTCGGTCAGATCTAATTGTGGCACCTTCATGGCATACTTAACATTGTATTTGTAACATAAATTCTAATATCTATACTTATATAACCTAACTACTTATTATTATTAATTTAATTTTGAGCGGTTTTAATACTTTTGATAACATAAGAAAAACACTAGTTTTAATATAAGATTATCTGGCCTCATTTATCAATTTCTTTTGACAAAAGCCTCATGAACAAAAAATATTCAGTTTCCGTAATTTGGAAGACAAATTAAATTCTAGCTTTATTATATTAAATCATACAAAAGGAGGGCAAATTATATAATACATAATTTAAAAAAACCTATTATACAAATTGTGATGGTTAATGTAATTATATGAATACAAATTTAGATACATAATATATCAATTTTATACAGCAGAAAAAATGCTGTTTTGTACAGTAGGATAAAATATGAAAAATAATGTCAATAGGAACTCAGTGTACATTAAACACTCAACAAATTTTAAATTAACATTAAAACAATAAAAATATCTTTTACAAGTCAATAAAGCACAAATTTAAGTTACTAAAGAATTTCTCTAATTTATATTTCCATACAAATGAGTGAAAGTAAAATAAACTTCAAAAGAATTAATTAATTAGTAGGGTACCACCAACACCATTACAGGAAAAACATAAAACATTTGTTTCATAATAACAGCTTAATTACAAACTACAAATTCAACTTTAAACATATTTTTAATACCTATGCATGGTAATAATACCCAATATTAATTTTTTTGTGTTGGTAATATTGTAACTAGTTTACTCACTAGTAATATCCATAAATTTAAACAAAAGTTTACACATTATTCTTAACATTATTTTCAATAATATTTTTATGTAAAAAATATTTTGTAACACAATACCCTAAATAACTTATATGTATTGCATTCATTACCAATATCACATAGGGCCATATTTTGTCCATAACTACTTTCCCAACACTAAAACTGTCACTTCAAACCACTGAGAGGCACTAAAGATTTTGTGGAAATTAATAAATTATAGTTTCAATTATAATCTTTAATATCCTTAGTTAAGTAGCAGATTTAAATGCATAGAAATGCAATAGCAAAAATTACTTACACACTGTCTAATCACTGAGGAATATCTAATTTGACTAAGTAAATGGTACATGCATTTTGCAATAATGTTGGTTTCACATAGTTATTAAATATAAGTAGTAAATTTAGTGTCATGTCTCCTGAGAAGGTAAATAACTTAGCATTTTCATCTTGTTGTTCTAATTGGAATTACTAGCCTCAGGAAAAAAATAAAGGAATATCTGATATGGTCTATGACAGGGGTGGCCAACCGGTCCATCACAACCATTAGTCCAGTCGAAGGCAAGGCAAAAAATTTGCTTTAGTGATTTCAAAAATATTGAGAAATTGGTAAAATTTATCAGTTATCTGTTTAATTATTCCAGTAATCATAATTATATCTATGAATTGGCTACAAAATTCGCAGATATATTTCAAATGGAGTACATTTTAGTTCATTTAAGATTTCAAGAAGTATGTAAGTTGTAGATCGCACAAGGTTTCGTTAGTAAACAGTAGATCTTATGTCTCATCAAGTTGGTCACCCCTGGTCTATGATATCTCTCTAGTCATACCTACCATGAAAACATCTTCCTCTCAAATAGAATAGGCAATTGATAAGTTTCTAAAGTGGCAATACCTATTCAATGTTTTGATGGTGAAGTCAATATAATACTTGTGGCCTTTTGAATTCCCAAACACATTTACTGAACTTGTTGATCAAAATCATTACCGTCATTAATATCATTTGCCACATTAGGGTCTTCAATTTCTTCCTTTGCATCATTCTCAAGCACTGGATCATTGATTTGTTTGTTAGCATTTAATGCTGGACTCAACTTTGGTGGTTGGGCTGCAGGTGTCACTTTTGGTGAAACTGGAGGGTTGGGAGCACTTTTAGTAGTCAACTGAGACTTCAGTCTACCTATTTCCTTCTCCAACTCGTCAATTTTTTGCTTCTTCTCCTCTAATTGAGTCGTTAGCTGGTTTTGTTCTAGTCTCAAAGTTTCTATGGTAGCAGATTTGCTCACTTGTAAATTTTTTAATGACAACAGCTCTGTATTGCACAGCTCTTGGTCTATCATTGTTCGGTTCGCTTGCTTCTCAGATTTAGCAGCCCTATTCTTGAAATTAGCAAGGTCGTTACTCAATTTGACTTTTTCGCCCTCCAATTCGTTAACTTTAGTGTTGTACACGTCTCGTTGTTGCAGATATCTCAAGGACTCCTCCATGCACGACGTCTGCTGTCTAGAACATTCTTGTAATTGCGTACTTATTACGGTGATTCGGTTTTGTAATTCCGTCTCCATTCCCCAACTATTAAAGAGTGTGAGGGTAAGGAATATGCACATAGCGAAACCGATATATAATTGCCAGCGCCGCATGTTTTCAATACCCATATTCACCTATACACAAGGATGATTTTTTTGACGGAACCACAAATTTCTATACCACACTGTAACAAAAAGTTTCTGACAAGTTTTTTTCACTTCTTATCAAAATAAATTAATTATTTATTAGTGACATTCATCATCACG
Organism: Noctuana stator; assembly: GCA_018231225.1. NCBI lineage: Eukaryota > Metazoa > Arthropoda > Insecta > Lepidoptera > Hesperiidae > Noctuana > Noctuana stator. The sequence continues at coordinate 3,750 of DWQK01003895.1, forward strand.
AACACGATCAACAACCAACCGCCAGACAACATTTGTCAAAGTGTCAATGACATGAATGAATTGAATGATTGAACAGGAATACTATTTTTTTTCTTTGGAATGACGTCTCGCTGTTTAGCCATCTTGCCAATGCCAATCATAATATAATAAGTACTACTATGTGCGTTTCTGGAATTTTCCATTTCATTTAGTATGTAATATTTATACAACAAATATTCCATTTCATTTACTATGTAATATTTATTAATTTTTTACTTTTTGGATATCTTCTTACCTGGCAGAGCAGGGAGGTCACGTGACCTGCACAGCATACCATAGACCACAATCCTTCATCGACTTCTTTGGTTTATAGCCACGAGGTTTATAGTAATATTTCAATTTTTTAGTGAATTAGTAAGAAAATAATTACATATTTGTAGACAAAATGCCACCAAGTAATCCTTTACCACCTAAAGAAAACGCCCTTTTCAAAAGAATATTGGTAAGTCGTTTTGTAAACATATAATTCGGTACCGAACGGCTTGTCATTCTTCACTGTTCTATCTAAAATAGAAAATAATGCTATTAAAACGACAGCCTATTACGTTTGATAAATATCATTTAATAATGACGCTCTTATGCAAGTCATTATTGTCTCCTGAAAGGTTTAAATTGTGTGTGAAATAGTGTAAGAACGTTTCGGCCTTGTGTTAAGTAGGCTGCATCTAATAATAAATAGAGGTTAACAATATAATATATTTGTTGGTTTCTTTTCCAGCGTTGCTACGAACATAAACAATATAAAAATGGGTTGAAATTCGCAAAGCAAATATTATCGAACCCTAAATTCGCAGAACATGGAGGTTAGTAAATAAACCTACATTCAATAACATTAAAATTTAATGTTTATGTGAAAGTGCATTAGACTATCTTACGCTATGTAGGCTTTAAAAATAAAGTTTACAGTTACTATTACTATCATTTCAAGGTTAATTTTTGACTTAGGCTTAATTGTTGTATATAATTTACTGAACTTTGTAGACAGAGTAATGACTGATATAAACTAACATAATTATGTCGATAAAAACTTCAATTCAATCTCTGACATTTGCAGAAACATTGGCTATGAAAGGACTGACTTTGAATTGTCTTGGTAGAAAAGAGGAAGCATATGAGTATGTCCGCAGAGGGCTCCGAAATGACCTGAAGTCCCCAGTTTGTTGGCACGTGTATGGCTTACTGCAACGTTCTGACAAAAAGTATGATGAGGCTATCAAATGTTACCGCAATGCCCTCAAGTGGGAGAAAGAAAACATTCAAATTCTGCGAGACCTTTCTCTGCTTCAGATACAAATGAGAGATTTGGAAGGTTATAAAGTAAGTATATTTTCTTTCAATTATCGCTTTAGTCAATTAAATCAACATTTGGACCTTAAGATTAGAGATATTATTTCATAGTTTGTAGCTCTTAAGGTCAAAATACTACTGTAAGATCACTGTTTCCGTCTAGAGTATTTGGCATGATACTAGATGCCTACCTAGTTAGACCGAATAACATATGTTAGTTAAGCCATTTGTACTATTAAAAAATTTATACAGACACTCTTGAACCATTTAATGATAAACCTTTCATGGATGAAGACTTGTTTTTATGTATTATAATGTGTCTTGTCTTTACTAAAACTAATTTTGACTAAAAAATAATGCAGTTCTATATATTCAAGCTAAAAAATATTTGTTTCAGGACACTCGATACCAGTTGTTCATGCTAAGACCAACACAGAGAGCCTCGTGGATTGGATTTGCCATGAGCTATCATCTATTAGGTGATTATGAAATGGCAAACAGTATTCTGGATGCCTTCCGTACTCACCAGATGAAGGGTCCATATGACTATGAACACTCAGAGTTGCTCCTCTACCAGAATATGGTTTTAGCAGAATCTGGGCAATATGAAAGAGCATTGTCACACTTACAGAAGTTCCAAAGTCAAATACTTGATAAGTTATCTATAAAAGAGACCTCTGGTGAATATTATTTGAAATTGAAGAGGCAAGTATTGAACTTTTTTTAAGTAAATGATTAAGTGTGTGTGTGTGTGTGTATGTGGTACATATGTGTTCTTTTGGTGATACTGGAAGTTCATAAAAACTGTAATTTTTATACATAAGTAAATTCAGTTCCAGTGACATACTCCCATCATTAAAAAATCTGTAAACCTGCAAATTTTTGAATGGAACGAATAGGAAAAGTTTGGGACTTTCTGATTGGAGATTGACACTTTTCATCAAGTATTATTTTTGCTATAAAAATAGTGAGAATTTTGCGTGTAAAAATAAGGAGCACTGGTCAAATCAATGGCCTAATGTTTCTAAACCCTTCCCATACATTCAAACTAAACCCCTGTCCAGTAATGAGACAGCCCATTAATGGGTTGATGGATAAACAAAAAAATGTACACATTGATAATGTGATTTTAATTTCTATTTCAGATTTAAGGAAGCTGAAAATGTTTATGTGGAGTTATTAAAACGGAACCCAGAAAATGTAATGTATTATGAAAAATTAATAGAAGCTAAACAACTTAGTAATCCAGACGAAAAAGTGGCCTTTTATGATGTATTTAAGTAAGTCATTTATATTTAGTTTTTACCAATGTTATTGCTATTTGTTTTTTAGGGTATCCGTCTTATTTTTTAAAAATCTGTTGTATTGATAATTTGTCTATATTTGTATATAGTGGTCACGATTTTGTTAATACTTCCGGCTATAAGTCTTGGTGTCAATTATTGCATTTCATTTTGTAAAGAAAGTATTTCTGGACCTTTCAACCATAAAATGAGATTAAACACTGTTTTCATCAATAATTTTACATCTAATTTGCGTCTAGAGATCCAGAGAATAATAAATAACTATATTATAATCAAATTATCAATTTTATGGAAGTTATGAATAATCTAGAAGTCAAACAATTATAATAACTTGAGCATTTGGAATTAATTATGTTATGTTTCCACCAAATTAGTAATAAAATTTTTTTCTTACAATTTTCAGGAAAGAATATCCAAGGGCAATAGCGCCCAGAAGGTTGCAGCTGAATGAGGCTGAATCTCAGTTTGTTTTTGAAAAGTTAGTTGATGAATACTTGAGACATGGCCTTCATAAAGGCATCCCTCCCCTATTTGTAGACTTGAGGTAAGTTTTATACCAGAGATTTTTAATTATTTTATTTATTTATTGAAATATTTGAAAGTGGTCCTTTGAGCCGGATTGGGAAATCATCATAATCATAGTTACATATAAATACCTGACCTCTTGTCTGACTATGCTCTGCGAAGCCGAGTTAAGCAGATTAGCTGCCCTATTTGGCTCAATGTGCATCAATTACCACCTGGTACCATAATTTTGTAGCACAAATTCTATACGAATCCATTAATTTCGTGGAGTACATAGTCATTTCTCGTTAAAATTAGAATTATTATAATATTATTTATACCCTACAATTTATACATATTTATTAATTCATAATAAATATTTCATTTCAGGTCATTATACAAGGTCGAGAATAAAGCGGAAACGATAGAAAAATTAATATTAATGTACATAGAGAATTTATCGAAAAAGGGTGTATTTAGTCCTGATCCAGATGAAGTCAAACAACCGGCCAGTGCGTTGTTGTGGGCATACTATTATGCGGCGCAACATTTTGACCACAAGCAGGAGACTGACAGGGCATTGCAATACATTGATGCTGCGATAGAACACACACCAACACTGATAGAACTGTTTATTGCCAAGGGAAGGATATATAAGGTAAGTTTTTTTTGTTTAACTTTATATTAGCAGTTTTACAAGGCAAGTAAATTATATGCAAAGTAACGCTTTTTCATTTTTATTGGTATTTTCAGACTCATTGACTATAAGTTGTTTTTAAAAATTGAGTATAAAAGTTTATCAGTTGGCTGTTGTAGCTAACTAACAGTTAGTTACGTTAAAAAATATGTATGTTTGTGTTATGTACGCACATGCACATAAGGTTTTATACTTTTTGTCATAATACAAAAATGAAACTTGAAATGTAGCATGTTGTCGCTTGCACGTAAACTTACTTTTAGTTTGTTGAAGACTGCAAAACTTGCAATATTTACCTAGTCATTGTAGCATCGATTTTAAGTGTCTGTGTGCGTGGCGCATCGATGAATTTTTATTTAAGTAATAATAATATGTCGTGTGTATGTTTCTCAGCATGCAGGCGACCCAATTTCGGCGTACCAGTGGTTAGAAGAAGCGCAAGCGATGGACACCGCGGACAGATACGTGAACAGCAAGTGCGCGCGCTACATGCTGCGCGCGGGCCACATCAAGCGCGCCGAGGAGATGTGCGCCAAGTTCACCAGAGAAGGTGGGATAGTTTTAAGTGACTTCAAAAAAAAGGATGAACTTCTCAATTTGACTACAATTTTTCATTATGTTTGTTACCTCCTAACTTTCGACTGGGCGACCGGATTTGGATGTTTTTTTTTTTTATTTGATAGCTGATGCTTTCCGTTTGGTCCAATTTTAATTTGGTCCAGTTCTGGCAACGGCATCCAGGAGATAACCACATAAGTCGTAAATTTAAGTTTGTGTGCGACAACTTTGAAGTTTTTTTTGTAACACGAGTAAAAATTATCTTTGTATAATTTCTGCACACGTCACCTACGTGTAATAACAATAACTTAACAATATAATATAATTTGAATAACTGATTAATATCTGAATTTCAGGAGTGCCAGCAACAGAAAACCTAAATGAAATGCAGTGTATGTGGTTCCAAACGGAAGCGGCCGCTGCATATTTGAGGATGCATCAGTGGGGCGAAGCCCTAAAGAAGGCTCACGAAGTAGATAGAGTGAGTACCGTTTGGTGTACAATTTATTTTTAGTCAAATCAGTGTTTTCGTGTCTACAATGGTATTGTAAAGAGGAAATTAGTTTCAGCAGTTAGAATTAACAATTTTTTTATCATTCAATTTTGAGCTGACGATTTTTTTCAACAGTATACCATGTCTCGTTGACGCCACTTACAATTTTGTAATTCTAAAATATGAATCATGTAAGAAGGGATAATAAAAACGTCAATTTTTTTATTTGATTCATATCACATCATATTTTAAAGACAACAGACACGGCGAGGATTTTATAATTATGTGTAATGTAACAAGTATAGTTAAATCTCAAATTTATACCAGTGTTTTTCGTTTTTCTTATAAAGTGGAAAACGAGAATGCAGTCCATCTGATGTAGATGGCAACTGCCATTTACGGTCCCATAAAACCATTAATCACATAACTCGAGGCGAAAAATTATCATTCTGGATTTGCAGACAACAGGTGTGAACATTAGTTCGTCATTGGAACTACAACTTTGGCTAGTTTTTGAAAAATGTTTACGATCCCGTTTCTATTAACAGTGTTGTAAAACAATTTTTTTACCGTAAACATATTTTTTGTTATTGTTATTGTTGTATAAGACGAAATTATTCCAATTTTTAAATATTACTAGCAATACGATATAGCGAATCGCACGAGTGCAATAAACGTTCACGTTTGTGTTTATAAAACTATGTTTAATTCAAAGTTTATCATTTGGGTGTTCTCATTTAAAATAGCTTAGCATGAAACTATTTTATCTATGCATCACATGCAGGTGTCTACCAGCCTGCATTTAGCCAGTGTGGTAGTTCCTTCTTATATTTGAGACCTGTGCCCAGCTCAGGTCTCAAATATAAGAGGCCCACAGGTCTCAAGATAGGTTGATGCCGATCATATCAGCAGATAGGTAACAAGACGGTATTTTTGCAGCACTTCTCTGAGATAATGGAGGACCAGTTCGACTTCCACTCGTACTGCATGCGCAAGATGACGCTGCGGTCGTACGTGGGGCTGCTGCGGCTGGAGGACGTGCTGCGCGCGCACCCGTTCTACTTCCGCTGCGCGCGCGCCGCCGTCGCCGTGTACCTGCGCCTGCACACCGCGCCGCTGCAGGACGCGCCCCGCACCGCAGAGCCAGACACAGGTAACTGCACTTGCCATACTTATCTTCACATGACTGGGCCTCTACGAGTTTCTATAGTTTATGAAAAACGCGATTTGATTTCTAGTCAGTCCATATCTTTACTAGCAGCGCCCCTAGCGAATATGGCGATAACAAAAAGCGGATTGCATTCATTGCTTGTTTTCTTATTCAAATGCGAGTTTTCATAGTACGATGGTAGCAATGTATAGTAGTATAGTAAGCTCGATTACGTTTTTATAAACTATCAAAACTCGTACTAGGCACTCTGCGTTAGTTCGTACATTATTCTATCGTGAGTCAATTTACAAAGTTGTGCTCAGTAGTAACAATACATCTATAATCTCAGATAGGACTGAAGATAAATAGTTTAAAAAAATAATTGATGCAATAACTTCTATAGTAAATAATAGACTGTGATAATAATTGAAAGGCAAACTATATTAAGTTTTCATAAATTCTTAAAGTCGGCATTAGTCATTGCTACCTAAATTTTTAAATTTTAGAACTGATTCTGCAAAATATGACTTCACTTCACTGTCTCTTACCGCGTATCCGGTTTAGCTGTAGCTTTACTCAGAACAGAAATAATGAGTTCAAGGTCTGACGAACACAGTTCACGCTAAATTTAGAGCATTATTACGCTTTGAGCTCAGTTCGTGAATCACTATCGCCTTTAGATTTGTTTTGTCGATTTTATTATTACCATATCATAATTGATTTTTATTAAAGTCTATTTTTGCTTGTTCAAATGAGTAGTCGTATCTGGTACTTGTACATTTTTTTTATGGTTTTAGAAAAACGTAATTCGATTTCGAGTTCCTCTATACATTGACCGGCAGCGCGCCTAGCGAGCCCGGCGAAAACTAAAAGCGGATAATATTCATTGCGCGTTTTACTATTCAAATGTAACGTTTCACGGTATGAGGTTCGCAATGTGTGACAATTACGGCATGTTATCTCGATTACGTACATATTTCTGTAACGCAAACTGTCAAAACTCGTTCTAAGCAGGGCCAGGGGGTGTAGAGCGATCGAGTAAGTACTGTTACCACCTTTTCTACTGTGAGCAAATAATATTGCTAGCTATCGTATTAATTCATACTCTTCAGGATTAGTACCTTTTTTAAGTATGTACACGGTCTTAAAAATCTGCAATACTATTTGAGATTGTACCTTATCTATACTAATATTATAAAGAGGAAAGATTTGATTGTTTGTTTGTATTGAATAGGCTCCGAAACTACTGGACCGAT
>DWQK01003896.1:0-11033 GCA_018231225.1 Noctuana stator
AATAGTTTTATGAAATTGTTATAATTATGCCGCACAAGTGTAGACAAAGAGCGTGAAGGTACTGCTATTTTATATAATTATACTCGTAAGTCCACTGATGCGGGTGTCGTTCAGGGAAGAAACACCATACTAAGGTCAATTGTTTAAGCACTGATTAACAAAGGGCTTCATTAGAACGCCTCTGGTCCCAGTTTAGTTTATTCAGTAAATACACAAATAAAGCCCTGCTCACTAGCTTTCAGTTCACAAATTAAATTTGTGTAGTTAATATGTAAATTGGAAGGACATAACATTTAATAAACTAACCGCATGGATGGGGATGTCTAGAAACTTTGTGTCTGAGAGTTGGCGTCAGTGAAGTTTTATAATGTTGAGAGGGTGGTTCTATTGTCTTTATAACTGGAGACTTGTAAAATATACACATTCATTACAGATATTTTGTGGTACTCGCGAGTCAACGCCTTCACGCATGTCTCGAAAATGTTGGGAATCTTTTCAAGTGTACAAGATACAATAAAAGTTTTAGTTTATGTTAAAAGAGATGCAAAAGACATTGAATTTAATTTGCAATATTATTTGAGCATTACGGACGATAAATACTATACATTCTCACTATATGTTTATTATAAAATAAACAATAGCTTAAATGGATGTACCTACTCAGGTTTTGACCCAAACTACTACTAGTAGTAGAGTATTAATTTATAACCGATTTGGTTTAATTTAACGTCTAAGTTAAAGTACCAATCATTTTCGCCCTGTCTACAAGATACTGGTACTAAAGATTTTGATCTAGTTACTAGGTCTTTCAAAGATGAACAAAGACACAAATATATATTTTCAATATTGTAATACTTATCTGAATTGTATTTTCCAGTCTATTGAAAGTATTTTAATAGCAACTAGTTGGAACTAGTTGTAAGATGATAAACGTCAGACGACGTAGAGCAATGAAGGGTTTAAACTGAGAGATAATCACAGTACCTATTTATTTTTCAAGATTTTAATCATCCTCGCTTATTTTTTTTCTTTTCTATCAGAAAACTAGTCAAGATAAATTAAAGCGACATATTCTTTCACAATATAAATAAATAAATTTGGTATGTTACTTAATATATCCAATTTTTCAATGTACATGTCAAATGCCCATAGAGATGCTTGCTTACTGTAGATGAACCTTTAACAAGGTAACTCAGTTTTGACCTTTCAAGTACTGAAACTTAAAAAACCATTACATACCTATTTGAATGATCAACTAATGCTTTAAGAAATTCTCTTCAAATCCTCATATTCAAGGTCCTCTAAGGGCGAACATCTTTTTCTGTTGTCTCAACTCCTCGAGGTTAGGAAGGGGTAAGGCATAAAATGCCTTAAATCCTATTGAGGTCAACTACTTCGAGCACTTTTCAATTTGTTCCACACACTTGGCTTCGGCCTAAAGTGAGTGAAATATAGATGTACAACTTGTGTTTAATATTGCTTTATTTGGAAAACCTCTATACGAAAAGGGTTTTTTTTTTATTAATAGGATTTGTTACCTCTTGTAGAGGTATTAACAAGGTATTTTCCATTTTTCTTGCTAGGTTTTATAGCTTCCCTAAAATCCGGAAAAGTTATGTACACCAACCTAATTACATACCATTCTTCAAGCACTTGCATATTATTATTGTGCATAATACTATTCTTACCTTAGAGAATACACCGCTAGTTATACATTTATCTTTTCAATTAGGCATCTCATAAGCACAAAGCTTTAATCATAATTGTTGGCAATTACAAGTTGTAATTCTAATCAGTATCTTTATCTAAAAAAAAGTATACTTATTAAACTTACTTTGTTTTGCTGCAAATATTAAAGTTAAAGCAAGGAAGGACACAACCATAGACAGGCACTCTGCTAGAGCTGCGCTGCGTGCCGTTGAATTAACAATTGTCATGCATTACAATCGGGTGATCTCACAATTGTGTTTATTATTCATGAAAGCGCGATGAGCCCAGCTCGCCCTCTCCTTCTCATTATTGTTACAAGCAAATGTCAGAGTCAGGTGCAGCGAAATATTTTCTGAACTACGAGTGTGTTGAGGACACAAAATGTTATTCACTATATTTGTTCGTTTCGTTTTATAAATATAATTATTTCCCAACCCATTATTACCGTTTCGCCCCATCGCTTCCAATTAGCCCCATCTACGAGTAAGTCTAAATATTACGGACGATATCTCAAACTTGGACGCATGGTGTAACGTACTGTAATTGTAATTTTTCCCTCAAAATTCCAACTGTTGATAAGTACATAAGCAACGGTTATGTAAAAATGTTACTTCTAATAATACATAAAAAGTTACATAAAAGAGGGTCTGAATGACCTTTTAAAGAAATTTAGTTTACCTAAAACATTTTCGCTCCCGATTTCATCATTAGCTTCTCTTTGAATTAACAAGAAATAAATGAAACTTGTTGAATTAGTCTTGTCAGAGTACCATTTATTGAATCCATTTGGAGAGAACATCTGACAATTTCTTGTGTAAATAGTTTGTTTTATTGTTTTGTTTATTAAAATCCTTCTCGTGAATAAATATCAGATTTTATTTTTTATTAACAATGTTTATAAAACGAAGAAACACAAACAATTGGTAAAATAACAAGGAGATTTTATTATAAAAACGGCCACGTCTCTACAGACTGAACTACCGAATGAGTTGGAGTTAAATAAATGAAATATAAAAAATTTATGTTTGCAAGAATACTCCTTCGCAACCTTGTTATTCGTGTACCCGTATGTAATATAATTGTACAAATATTGTGTAAGATAGGCGCTAGAAATAAAATTATAAGTGTTTGCGGGTAGTTAACACCATCGTCCTTATAACCCGCCAAGAAGCAAGTATTGCGTCAAGGGCTCGTGTTTCGGTTGAAGAAGTCTTTATTTGAGCTGTAGATCTAAGTCCTCATTAAGAGCAACGCATCTACTTACAGCCTCAGTCCTCAGATAGGACTCTTCTATTTAAAATGTGTAGTTGCTCGTACTCGTAGTGGAGGTGGCCAAGAACTCTACGATCCCAGCGCTGTCTTGTGTCGCGCGTCGTGGATTCTCTCTCTTTCATATTACGCATGTTTCTGGCCCTTTATTTGACCCTGCTTTGCCCTTTAGAGTTTTATACGGATTGTTATATGGGCTTTATTTACGCTTTTACAATAAGCACAAATTGGAACCTTTGATGGCTCTGACGCAAACATTAGCGACCCGTGACATCAATATTTGCCAAAATTAAAACAAGATCTGCCCGCCAACCTCTTTACATAACGCGCTTACGATAGCGCAGAACGGGGATTGAGCGAGGAAATATAATCTATGAAACCATTTTATTTCGTATTCTATTCACGACATTTGTGAAAATAAAAATTCGAAGATGGAACAACTTATAAATACGAATATTTTGCTTAGTCAGTTAAGTGATATGGCCCTTAGTAAATATTAAGTGATCTTTAGTTATTTTTTCCATTTATTTATCATTATAATTACTTTACTTTCACTATTAAGAGGAAACCTGTAATGTTATTAATTATGTATATAATGATAGGTATACCTATGTATTATTTAATACTATAGTAAATGAGTAACCTGGCAACCGACACCTGAACCGGAAACCGTAAATAAAGTGTATCTGACATCTATACTTCCACGACCCAAACATACCCAATATTTCATTCTTCTTCCAACCGTCGCAGAGTCTGTAGCTCTTTTTTTAATTATCCTTAATGATTTGCTTGTCAGTCTGTCACCTATCTTAAAAGTGAAGTTGATCGATACAAAGCGATCAGTACTAGGTAGTACGAGTATATAAAACTGTTGTTTGGGAGTAAATCTGAATGTTTGCTTCATTTCGTTCTATAGAAACTTCCATTCATTCCGTTCACGATATAAATTGTTGCTCCTAACTGAATTATTCGAATCCAATTTAAGATAGGTACCGAAGTTAATAGGATCTTGTTTACAATTTAATTAAATGTAGAATAAATATTTTTTAACGGTAAGTCATTAAGTCCGAACCAAACCGATTACATGTTGAATTAGTCGAATATTTCGTTCCGAAATCTTTGTTTACCGAAATATTTTCACTTCACTGATATTGATCACTCAACTCAATATACATATTATTTTTATACCCCTCACCCAATTGACATTCAATTAACACTAAATAAATCCCTTCATGTTTCCAACCACCAGAGCAGCACAGACAATCAATCCTTTATCGAATATCTATCGTAACCACCTAAAAAAAATATAGGTGCTACGAGTATAAAATTGGCTTTTGAATTTTCTTTTCGTGTCCCCGAATGGAGGCAGCGTAACAGTTCCATATTTTCCGTTCTCTGTTGACTTTGCCTCTGAACCGAATTTTATTCCATCAGGGAATTATATAGATACGTTAACATTACGTTTCTGTTTAATCGTGATGATTTCCTTTTTTGGGACGTTTTCTGAAATGCTTTTCGTTTTCGTTTTAAAATAAATGTTTGTCAATATTATTGTTACGTTTTCTAAGAAAGGTTAATAAGGAAAACTGTGTCCTGCTGTTTGAAACGATTTAAGGAGATCTATTTTTATATGTCATATCAGTAAATATAATTTACATATAAATTGTTTTATTTATGAGCAGTATGAGTGCAGGTATCACACTTACATTAAAACTGTTTGGATATAATTATGTTATTTAATTGCTTTCTAATCTTCTGCCTCTAGAACCCTCTCTGTTAAAAAAATTATCCAACACTCACTAGGCTATTAGACGGACACATTATTTAAAAAAAGGAGGAATCCGCGTCTCCTTTTTAAAGCCGGTTAGAAAAGAACACAGAAACCTTCCCACGCTAATCCGGTAAACGGTAAACAAAATGCACGTTTGCGGTTAAAATTAAAAAAATAGAAGTGAAATGCGAACATATTTCGCAGCAGAATGTTAATACGTGTTTTTAATTAGTTCCACGTTTATCTGTCGTGGCCGGCCGTTTTTCCTTTTATCCTGGTATACAAAATGTTACGCTCCCAAATAAATTAAACATTGCTTCAGTAGGGATAGAGTGTTTAACTTTAGATAAAAGCTTAAACTAACTAACTTTGTATACCTACTCAACTCAAATATATCTTCGAACTAGACACAAAATCGACGCTTTACAAACGGTACTTTTAATTTGTGTAAGGAATAATTAAATTTTGATATCGTTAAAGTTCATACGAGTATAACGCTGATATCTACCAGAGGCGGGACGTTTGTACAAGCCAAGTAGCCAGGCTTGCCTTGTTTTTAAAAAGGGATATTGGAAAACTTCTCCAACTTCGAAAGTAAAACGCTTTTGTCTTTTCATATAAACCGGTACAACTCCCACGTGGGGTAAATATGTAGCTAGTAAACATACCGAATAGAAAATAAAATCTCAACCTTATACATTATTCGTCTTGTAATTTCTTTATTTACCAGAAAAAAAGATTTTTTACCAATGTGAACAAACATTGCTTGTTTCTCGGTTTGTCAATCTTTTTGTTCAAATATGTGTTTGGGTCTAGAAACAAGTTTATTTTGAAGACGGTAGATAATGTAATACTTACGAGTAGAAGGGCGAAATTGGTATGCTAACATTAAACCATTTCTAGGGTGAGTATGAATCGTTTTAAATTTAAAATCGTTTTAAGTAAGTGTCAAAGTAAGGTCGCAACATAATGTTTATGTATGTATATCAAGTTGCATTCAAAGGGTCATAATATAATGATACTGATGTAACTAAATCACATTTATTTTATTTTTGCATTTTTGTCAGGACGTTATCAGTATATTAATTTGGTGTTTAAAGTATTTTACAATTTAAATTTATTACAATCTTAATTTCACAGAATGTTTATATATCGTTATGAACATGTAGCTATTCGTAGGCATACCTATGAAATGTGGAATATGACAATACATAAGTAATTATGCTAATGGAATCAGGAAGAGCAGAGAGGTGCAATGGAGCGCGATACCAACCTGACGTAACGTAACTTGATGCTGAACCTACGAGTAGTAAAGCCACTAACGTTGAAAAACATATGTCAGATATTTTGTACGTCTATAAAGGAGTCTTGTACGTCTATAAAGGAGTCTTGTACGTCTATATAGGAATTTTGTACGTCTATGTCAACGTCAACGTCTATGAAAGAGTTGAATTACGTATGAATACGTATCCTCGTAACGGCCACTCCTAAATCAGGCACCACTGGTGGCCGTTAGAACAGTGCATTATTTATTGTCTCAATTCATATTTCCACATTATATTTTACATGACATGATATTCAGGGTCTGATGGTGCAGTCAAAAGCTTGGATCTGTACTTTGGTATCCAGAAACCCATTCCATTAGCAAAAATATTTAGCTTTTTAAAAATAACTTTAACGTTTATTTATCTATGTAGTAGGTATTTTAATTTGTAATATTATATTTCTCTGCTGTTAATTCATAACAACGTGCCTTGTATTTCCATTCCCTGTAGTCAAAACCATTTTCGGGAAACGCTCAGCGTTCAAGAAACGATGTATGCCTTTGGGTCGAGAGTCGAGATGCGTCTGACTATATTACTTTGCACGTCACTCAAGCGACTCAAGTTTTAGGAAGGATATTAAAGTAATATTCGGTATATACTGGTACTTACATTTTCAGTCATGTTCCTTCCGTTAATTAAATGTTACACATCGTTTTTGGTTCAAAATTAGTAAAGTTTCATTTTAGCGTTTAATAGACGTTTTGTTATTGCGACGAAGCGTAACTGCTTATGCATACAGGGCTTCCTTTTTGTCAAGGCAAGTTTGTTCTTATAACCGCGTGGTACTACCGCGGAAATACTTAAAAAAATATTAACATGCAGGTTAGTCATCTGGCTCTTAAAACTAAAGAAAAACACAAAAAGTAATGTGAAACACAATAGTAATATCAATCCATGTCGGATGTCGGTGTATTATTCAGCCACGCGGATCTTTATCGGCGGCGGCGCACGTTATCCTCGCAGACACTTCGTTGTACAAGATTATTCCCTGTGTGTAGGGCTACCGAAGTTACATCTACAGATTTTATTTTCGATACTTTTTTTAACAGTCTCATAAATTACATTGAACATAACCGTTGTACCTATAAGTTTTAATGCATTATTATTTCAAAAATTTTATATTACACAAAAAGTATTTCAGGCGCTTACTATTCGTTCCATCCGCAAAGTTTAAAAAGTTTTTATTACATAACGTTTAATTCTCTTTTGATATGAAAACATGGAATTATCTATGATTTAGATTAAGGATAGGATATTTTTTGATAACCCTACCAGTGACAACCTACATGGAACATTGGCACCCAGTCTGTACACAATGACCGGCGCCAAATGAGTGTGCTAAACTGGCCACAAATCCTCGCAGGTACCGCGGCGACACGCAACTAATGGGACCAGACCCGCTTTCCTTCAGAGGGTTTGGTTGAGTTAATGGCCGTGAAGGAGTAGTATGTTTGAAGTGATAAATTACAAGGAATATTTAAGGCATGAAAATATTACGAGTTTAAGTACTTTCTATAAGAGGGTGTTAGGTATAATCGATCGATATAAGCAATCTGAGCTTTCGTAACTACATGATCGTGTTATCGTCGTGAAAGTAAATTACCTAAACCTATTTAATTCGGTTGATAATAAAATCGATCAATAGACTAAGTAGAGAGACAGTGGTGGCAAAAGTTTAAAAAATGTCTGTTATCATTGCATTGCAATGATTAAATTCCAAGTTCCCCTATAACCTATAAATCTATATATAGGCAGCATCTTCCAAGGTGCCTTAACCAAGTTTTGACCTCTTCCTTTGTCTACGCGTTATAGTCGACAGCTGAATATTTATTTCCCAAGCCTATAAACAACTGAAGGCTTCCCTCTAGCACGCACCCTTCAGTTTAGTGTTTAATATCTCAATAGCGTGACGGAAAGTCTAACTTAAGAGCTATAAATTAGGAAAAACGAATTGCGCGCCGTCGACATCTAGCCCAATTTGCTCGCTGACTCCTATTTTCGGGAAGCCACCGGCAATTTCCGGAAACAAGCGGAACTAATTTTATTGTCCTTGAAACAGTTTGAACGGAATCGGTAATTAAACCCAATGCTTAACGTTTCTTAGGTATCGCTAAATTGTTTGAAATTTGTTGTTCCGTCCCGCAAGGGCTCATGATTGGAGAATCCGCTAAGCTCGCTCCAATTTCAAATTTTGGATAATTAAAATATGTTCTGGTTTCGAAAATATTATTTGTCATGTCGGGAAGGTAAAACGTATTCAACGTAAACGTAAACGTACTATTTATAAAATATGTCATTAGGAAATTATAACAACTTACGTTTGCTTCATATTATGTTAATAATAGCCTCGTTATAATAAAATACATGGCTACCTGAGCTATTCTTGGAATCGATTCTATTGTAAAGTAACTTAATTTGATGACCGTATGACGTACATCCAAAGCTACCGGCAGGTCTGCATTTCAGACTAATTGATTAATTGATTTGTGTTCCCTGTGTGTATTAGTGTAATTAAATTGTCTTTGTATATTTCCACGGTAGGTAGTGTAAAACGCCACAGAGAATAGCTACAGGCTGTTGGTACTGTGAATCGTTTGTGCATGTAGAGCTTATCTTTGTAAGCATAGCTTAAAGTATTACCTCATTATATTGAAATATTTTCGTCGTTGCCAAGAGGTTCATAGTCTCGAATATCATGAAATGGGAACAGGGAAATCGATAATCACTTCGCGATCGGTCTCAATTTTATCGCGCTATCGCGTATTAATATTTTTTACCCGTGATTTCTGTTGCGTGAATTTAAGGTAAAGTACAAATATATTTATTTCATCTAGGTATATTTTTTTTGGATTGTGTTCACATTCATCAAATATAGTAGGGTATGTATGTATATTTCGTTTCAATACAAATTGATTATTTTATACATAAACATCTCAAGATGAGTTACTAATGCGTTAATAATATAACCATATTAAGTTTAGATACCAAAAGTTTTAATTTTCCTTCTTTCCTTCCTTTTATTTTCTCTCAAAATCGAGTAGGATGACGTATTATCCATACTAATATTATAAATGCAAAAGTTTGTTTCTGTGACGTCATCACGACCAAACCGCTGAATCAATTGTGATGAAATTTCTTTGAAATTTGAGTTTTAGTTTTTCCAGGATTTTGCCGATTTTGAAGTCCACAGAAGAAGTCTCGGGCATAGACTAGTTGATTATAAATTAAGTGAGAAGGTACTCTACAACCCAAATCAACCTAACCTTTATGTTCTAACAGGAATATTCGAGGCTACAATAAAGGTTACATCCACAATAGTTAAGTATGAACATAGCTCGTAACCCACTAACATTCCCAGAGTAACGCCGTTCCAGTTAACTAAATGTTACGCGAACATCTTGCTACTGCTATGCAACTTTTATGTTACGAATTAATTAATTTGCAGGTGCGTCTTTGTACTAATCTGCTAATTTAGCTACGAGTACTAGAAGTGAAACTTAAGGTGTTGACTCCCGTTTGACTGTGTGATCTGACGTTAAACCTTCTCCTTTTTGAAGTCGGTAAAAACAATACCTAATGGCCCACGTGCTGTAGCGCACTCGTCTAAATTCCTCATCATCATACTTGGATTCGTGTAGAGACATGGAAGATACAAAAAAAGAATTTTTATTCACATCATTACTCTCATTTTTCTTTCCACTGTAAATAATCTTTTATTAAACTGGAATCTTCGAGCTCTGCAAAGCATATGCGCTGACAAATTGGCGGAGTTGGAATGGAAATTCGTTCCGATTCCATTTGTCTGTCGGCAAGTGTGCATTCTGGTTTCAGAGACGAATTGTAAACTAGCAACTGATGCGGCACGTTCAATATAGCTTTGTTCTAACTAAACGTTTATGCCTTTGAACAAATAAATGATTATACTCTGAATTTTAGGAACAAATGCCATGATTATTTTGTTTTCATGAAGAAGCTAAATACGAGTGGTTACGTAAAAACATATTAGTTCTTTCACGATAAGTAGAATATTTTCATTTAATTCTATATTTTCAGGTAAATAACCTTTTATAAAACCTTTCTTAGTTTTGTGTAAACTTAGAATCTATAATATAGTTAAATTGTATAATTGCATTATAATATACTATAGTTAAATTGTAACTGAAAGATGTCTGTACCTAAATGAAAAATATTTGAGAAAATATTTTTATTAGCTAATAGCAATAATTAAACCCAAAACAATGATATTCAGATATCGGGTTGTCTGTTTATCTGTTTTGTACGCTGTAATCTCAGAAACGGCTCAATCAGTTTCGGTGCTATTAACACTAATGTACTCGTACTGTAGGTCTTACTTGACATTGACATTGTGTGTTTTATTTTTTGTTGTTTTATTTCAACTTTTATGTAGATTCATGAATAAAAATGTGATAAAAAATCGAGTCCACTGAAGATAATTTCGCATTGTTGCAGATCATCTGGTTTCAAGGACAACTGAGCGGACAATAGTTTTGCGGAATCGAAATGTAAGTTATAAGATTATTTTTATGGCTTAAATCTATCAAAAAATCTCTTACTAGCTTTAAATTAAAAAAGTGTCACTTAGGAATAAGTTTAATCGCATCAGTATCAAGTCTGTCATCTTTCCGACGAGGAGTTAGTGAGCCCGATGCTCTTATTGCCGGGCGTTGGAGTTTTATTGGTATTGTGACCCGACGGGAACTGCACAACCGCCAACTCTACCTTCAAGTTTCATTCTTATAACGTTAACGTTGAGCTCAAATTCACTTCCCGCGATTTACGAAATTTGTTACAATACAGACAAGGAAAATTAAATTGTATGCTGACAGTGTTTGAGTTGAATTTTGTTTAGGCTGAAGACGTGAGGGTCGGAACGGGGTATAAAGTGATTCGAAATAAGATAGATTATCGCGCAGTCGTCTGGCGGTAAACGGGTGATG
>DWQK01003897.1:0-11033 GCA_018231225.1 Noctuana stator
GCCGGTGCCCTGAGGAAGCGGTCACGCGCGGCGCGAACACGTGATGAATATGTATCGGCAGGCCTCGGCGGCGCCTTGTAATTTGAGCCTCGCCGGTAATTATTTACGTGAGAATGGGCCGGTGCCGCCCCGCCTGCAGCTCGCCGAGACGAATCGTTGATTGCGACCGAGCCGAGATGCCGCCGCGAGATTGCTGCTCATGCTCTAGTGGCCTCGGAACAGCCACCAGTCGATGCATTACGACCTCATATGTCGACTAAATCTCGACTAACTCTCGATAACGAAGCTCTGTTAACATTATATCTAACCCAGTCTGGACTGTATGAAATGGACATAAATAACACAATGGAATCTGTTGTGAAGGTAAAACTTGTGGAGGCAGTACAACTAAGATATCTAATTGTAAGGTAATTTGTAAGGAAACTAAGGTAATTGACACATAGGTACCTATGTGTCAATTACCTTAGTTTCTGAAGTGTAGGAAAGAGCCAAATCTAATCTTAGAGAGGATTCCAGCATCTAAATACTAAAGTCGGACGTAAACTTATAATGTAGGGTACCTACCGCGCCCACGTTAACCGTCTCTGGCCTCTGTTAACTCTACGAGTAACAAATAATAAGTTAGCTATAGTTACCGAAAAGTACAAGAGCAAAAAAAATTTTTAAAACATCATTTATTTATTTTGTTTTCTACAATATTTTTTGTTAAAATTGGAACCTAAATAAGACTTAAAATCACATCGTATTAACACGGCAATTTAACACGAAATAAGTTGAACGAAACCACAGCTCCTAAATGTAAGTTATTTTTATCTTTTGCAGAAAAGATATACACTGGTGTTGGAGTGATGACGGTTGTTTTGACTTATACTGACACTTGCGTGTAAAGAACTTAAAAACGTTTAAATTTAGGTTACCATCATTCCTGAAATATTGTAGATAATTTCTTTACTTGATACAAAAATGGATTATGAATGTGGGCCTTTTCACTAGGCAACCACGTTCAGTTCGTCATGTCCATAACAGGTGGTTACTCCGCCGAAATAGTGGCAGATAATCAATGTTAAACTTGTGTAAAATAGAAAGAATAATATTAAAGTGAAGTCAGTTCAAGAGGAGGTGTTCTTATTTATCACAGTAGTAGGTACCTACGTACGACATAAACAGGCTCGGATCTGACGTTGCCCATAGTCTACACAGTCACCAGGTCTGCGTGTTTCCTAGGGCTAATTTATGTAAAAAATTTGTAGGTACAGTTCTAAAGATTCATTAACACACCTTAGGTAGTTAATATAGGTATGTATGTGTTTCAGCCTTTCAGCATAGTATTATAGGTAATCATCGCTCCAAAAAAAGCAAGGTTGATAGTAAAAAACAATGTTTTAATCTGTATCAGAAGGCTCATGAGGCAAGTCGTACATGCTTGCCGTATTTCGTTATCACTCGAATTAAACTATTATTATTGTAAGGGCCTTTGGACTTGCCTTTTAATCAACACTCATAGATATGAAGCATTAATAATGTTTACTTAGGTATTTAAAGCAAAATCTTTCTAATAAATGGTGCTACTACTAAGAATAACGTCAACACGGGTGTATCCAACGGACGGGTTGGCAAAAAATGACCTGTTTAACATACCTTCCCGTGTATTATCTTGAATTTCAACTACATATCGATCCGATAACGTCTCGAGTCTCACGCGATGCGATACCTGTCTTTAAATTAGGAACTGAACTGTTGCCTCGATTTACTTACGGTATTTTCTGGATCTTTAAAAAGTTCTCGTGCAAGCACAACGTTCATTTTCCTTAAACACAAAGTTTTTATTTTATTTTTGGATCTTTCTTTTAATAATTTCAATACTTTATCTATGCCTATATCCTTACTAATTCAGTACCTACCCTATTCTTACATTATTATAAATAATGATACCTCCACATCTAAGTAATTAGCTTAGTGAAACTAAAATTATTTTAGATTGGATTATCTATCCGCTATTTAACAATTCTGAATGAATAATTTACAACCTTAATGCATTTAAAATTCAAAATTATGAAAACGTGTACAAAGAAAGTTACTGTAATGTGCAAATTGTGTAATTTAAAAATTTTATTAATACCTAGGTACAATACCTTCATTTCAAGCGTGCGGCGCCATCTCTTGACAGATGTTCAAACTACTTCATATATTAGAGTTTGTCTTGTTGCCAAGGTGTCGACTGTACGTTGTGAAGTTCCTATTTAATATTGATATTGTGTCATAAATTACATTCTTAATTTCAATAAACTCCTAGACCACTTACGGCAACAGAGTGTTTGTTTAAACAACAAAATGTTAAATTGGCTGCTTTCAATAAGAGGGTACCACGTACTGATATAGGGATCTAAATGACTCTATATCGTAGAGACAATGCCATTACATTTTACACTTTACAATTAGGTGGTTAAGGTTTAAAATTAAGCTGGCTTATTTTAAAAAATGTGGTAAATTTCGTGGTGCAGTGTGTGCGGAGCCGGTCGGCGGCGCGGCGCCCCGCTGAGCGAAGACCCTAAAAACACACAGACCGCGGGGCGCCGCGCCGCACTCTGCCCGCACCTTTTACTAATAACACCGTCTTTCCCTGTGTCATGCCTTATTTCATCTGAATATCTTTCGTTTTTTCTCCGCGCGTTCGTTTTTTCATCCTCCAAACCAACCTCGAACAATAACAATAAAACGAGTGCCTGATGATAGTAATCCTTCATCTTCATTGTCTTTTGGCAGTTTCGTGGAATAAAATATGTTGTGCTCTTGCGACCTGATGTCTGAACGTCATATTATAAATGGCGTCGTTTAAAATATTTTAATACCCTCTACATCACGGCGATATTAATTTACTACGCTTGAGTTGAGCGGCCTGGGTGCCACTACTGGAATGTTAAATGACGGATTACAGACCTCCGAGATTGTAAGATAAACTCTCGGAATCTCACTGATTCTATTACGGCCCTTTATTACATCAATATTTTTATTTCTGCTTAAATATATCTACTCAAACAGTACAACAATACGGTTCTGTCATTTCATGATAAAAGCTCTCAGTACTCTGGTTTTGAAAAAAAAAATTGTTATATTAGTTTATAACTAAAAATCCCAAACCAAATTAGTTAGCGCCACAATTTCCACTTCTTTCTGGTAGTTACTGATCTAAGGTAACAGCAAAAAAACTTTCTTTCCCAGTTATGTTCGACTTAATTTGATTAGCTTTAATGCATACCCAAATCCTTATTGGAGACACTAAATAAAATAAATAAAAAAATAAAAATGTTCCAATTGTTTTTGTATTTAGTCGTTTAAATCAGAAAAATTCTTGAATTCGAATATATTTAAGCTAAACAATATTATATTATTATCAAATACTACATTCTAACAAGCGTTTTCCATTTAAATAATAATGAAAGCAACGAACATAAATAATAATCTATTAGGTACGCAGTACTACCAACCTAAGTATAACTCGATGTAAATGAAATTTATCATCCCATAGAGAATGTCAACATTTTTAATTTACCATGGCAACAGTTGCTATGTTGTTGTGATTGTCATTTCTAAAACCAATTTTAGGAATTTAACCATTGCTTGTTGAATAATAAAATTATACAACGTTGTCATTTTAATTTGGGCTGCGTAATTTATACGTATAAATACAATATGGTGAAAATAACAGTAGATATGGTGCGTAAAAAGGCAGAACATCATGATAGGCTGTTGGCTCCATTAGAGGAAATTGCACTCCACCAAGAAAACATTGAGAAAATTGAGTATATTCAAGATTGGTGTCCAAAACTCAAAATATTACTGATGCAAAGCAACCTGATCGCTAAGATTGAGAATCTAAATAAATTAAAACATCTAACCTATCTCAACTTGGCTCTTAACAATATTGAAGTCATAGAAAATCTCGATCGTTGTGAGTCGTTGCAAAAGTTGGATCTCACACTGAATTTCATTGGACAAATAGTGAGCGTAGAGTCTCTGATAAATAACTACAATTTAGAAAACTTATACCTTACAGGTAATCCTTGCACAGACTATGATAATTATAGAGATTTTGTCATTGGAACATTAACTCAACTTGCATCGTTGGATGGTGTGGAAATTAAGAGATCTGATAGGATTAAAGCGTTACAAAATTTACAAATTATTAAATCAGACATTTTATTTGAACAAAATAATTATATTTATCAACGGAAATCACAAAAAATGCGATTAGAACGAAATATTAAGGAAAAATGGGAGAATGAATACAAACATATGGAACCTGATGAAAGAAATAAGAAGTTTTGGGCGGAAAAATGTGAGCATGCGCCTGAAGTTCGCTATGAAATAGAACGGATGCGGCAACTAAAATTAAAAAGTACTGAGACTCCAGAAACAATAGAAGAGAAACGTGTTTATAAATTCTTTGCTTTTGATGGAAGACCGTTTAATATAAATCAAGCAAAAGTAGACTTTTTATTCAGTGATGAAGACCCCGAAAAATACGTTTTAGATTTAGCGGTTTATAAGCATTTGGAAACTAGTTTATTAGATATTGATGTGCAGCCTAATTATGTCAGAGTCATGATTAAGAATAAAATATTCCAACTCCATCTTCCAGAGGAGGTAGATATAACAAACTCAACGGCTCAAAGGTCTCAGATAACTGGACATTTAGTTGTTACCATGCCAAAGTTGAATATCGTCAATAAAAATACTAATATGGCAAAGAAAGACTTCGAGAAAAAAGAAAAATCAATAACACATCTCCAAAACAACAACGAACAAACTAAACGAGAATATTTGGAAATAGGCTCGTCCGACCGAGTATTAGACCTTACAAAAATGACTAAACAAAATGCAACACCAAGTTATATAGATCAAAGGTTAACATTCAAGGAAAAGTTGCCGTCGCCGGATTTCGTAGATAATCCTGAAGTTCCAGATCTTGTTTAGAATAAGACGAAATTGAATTAGGTTCAAATTATTCGATATTGTAAACGGTTATTCAATAAAATAGCATAGCTTTGTGTACCTACTTAGTTTTTTTTAATTACTAACCTGAAATGTCTCTAAATGTTCAGGAGCGAGCCTTTGCTTGATTAAAAGCATTTTGAACCTCAATAGGTTACATGAAGTTTCTATAAAGAATCGATACCATAAACTACTACTACTGCTTATGAAATTTTTGTGTTTTGTATTACAAATTTTCGCCATCTTTTCAAAGACTTGAGTAGATTAATGAGTGGTCAAATTATTTAAATAATTTTTACATAAGTAGTTGATGAGTGTAGAACTAAAACGATTATTTAAACGTAAGCATTTATTTATAAGAGTATAATATAGCCACCAGAAATGCGATTAACAAAAATGAACATTTGTATGTATTTACTAAAGTCCTTAAGCGTTACATTAAAAATAATAATGTTGGGCACTTTACTAATACACGGTAGCTTAAACGGGTACTCAGATCATAATATATTAGTATCCAGGATTTTAAAAATAAAAATGATTTTTTAAACAAATAGTTTGACATTATAATTATATCCTGTGAATTTAAATACTATAATAATATTATTTTTAATTAGGTCTATTTATATCTCTTTATTAATTAAATAATGCCTAATCTAAAATATAAATTATGACTTAGTATAGTATAAGTGTAGGTAGGCAATTATTTTATATTACAATGCACCATTTCTGCAAATATAAGATTTATGCGTACAAATTTATAGGTATAAGTAGGTAATTATTCATTAAGAAATATATGTATAATGTAGATACTTATCCAATATTTTGTATAATATACTTTGCATATACAAACAAACAATACAAACATATAGCCACATATTATTTCACGAAAACATGAGTATTTTACTCATTATTGTTTATAGGTATGTTTAATTAAATTCAACATACTTTATTGCACACTTATGAACAAACATACATTTCGTATTCATAAAATTGATTTAAATCTATGCTTGTAACTACATCTCAATAGGCGGCCTGTAACAATGATCATAAAGTGTTAGGTTAGCCTGTAACACAATCAGCTATTTCATTGAGACAACATGAAAATTTCACATCAGTTTTCAATTTATTATCTTTACAAAAGATGGTGTTTGTATTGAATATGCAGCATTATTTTAAAGAACATTTATTATATCTAAATAGTTCGATAGTTATGGCCAAACCTTTTTTTTATAAATAGGCATAAAAATACTGCGATTTTTTGTAAGTTGGTCCTTTTATGACTCAGAATTTAACTGACCTTTACCTATCACTTTGTTTATTACAAAAATACGTGTTCATCACGTGGTCATCAAAATCGCTCCAATATCCAAATGTCAAAGCTTCCAACAATTGCTAATAACATCACCTTGGATTCCTTTTATTTGGCATAACACTTGACAGATGTCAAATAATAGAATTAACAAATGCAATATTATGCAACAGGTACCTACATAGCTTATTTAAATCTGTCGAGTTTCTGTCACGTCGTTAGATGAGTATCCGTTGGTGTCAGGAGTGGTCACCGTGAGAGAAAGGAATCCATCGATGTCTCTAATTTCCTTTGAAGTGAATTTAGCTGATATCTGGTGTCGACCTGCCCACGGTGGGGTTAATTTGAACTGAGCTGATGCAAATTCACCCGGAGCCACGTTCTAGAAATAATGTAGCGTAAATGAAATTAGTACCCTATACATAGGCAAAAGATGTAATAGTGATAAATAGGTAAGCAGGTACCCTAATTATATAGTAGGTACCCTATAAAAATTTGTTTGTATCCACACATTGCAGTTTGCAGTACCTACGTCAAACTGTAAAATTATAACTTATAGGGTACACCTAATTCGTTTAGTTTTCCTTGATAACTTTTATTTAACCACTCTAATGTGAAAGTGTGAAGCACTCATAGCCCCGCTGGTAGCGTGGATCGCAAGCGATCACATTGTTAAGCAACGTCGGGCGCGGTCAGTACTCAGTTAGGAGACCGCTAGTGGCAAATTTCATGCGAGCTTCCGTGCTTCGGAGGGCACGTTAAGCCATCAGTCCCGGTTGTTATCAATAGATAACAGTCGTTAATCTTGTCGGAGGCCCTTTGGGCGGTTTGACAACATCCGACACGAGTTGGCCACCCGTGTCTCCACCAAACCGCATTAGAGGAGGAGTATGCTTCAGACCTTATCCGGATATGGAGAGAGTACCCGTGCCCAGCAGCGGGACATAACAAGGGTTGAAGGAAATTTGAAGGTTCCTGTCGTATATCAACTGAAATTATTTTCACGGATCTTTACACTTACCTCATGAAGCTCAATCTTCAGTTGTTTGTCCAGTCCCGGGCCTTGTATGTAGAACTTGCCGTTCTTAAGCGGTATGGGCAACGGGTTCTCCACTTTCACCGTCACGTTGAACTCCTTGTGAGACACCGGCTTGCCGTCCACCGATATCTTGATGTCGGGGTTCCGCACTCGGAAGTCGTCTTGGGCGAAGTAGTCGAAGTTCCGGTCTACTATCGTTGCCAAGCACGCAATGTTGAATGATGCCTGGTTAACAAAATATAAGATTTAGGAATAAAATATGATGCATTGGCATTCGGCATCGTTATTTTCTGAATTGAATCTAAATGGGATTTGACCCGCGTGGCCAATCCACCATTCGAATGGTCCCGGGTTCGGTCCCCGACGGGGCAAACGTTAAAATTATAAATTTGGATTTCTGTTTTCGGTCTGGGTGTTTGTAAAACTGCCTTTGGCACCCACGACACAGAGAATAATAGTGCGGGGCTGTTAAAAAAATGGAAATGGAATGATCTCACTAATAACAATAGCATTGATTTTATTAACGAGGCGTCATTAGATGTTTTTACTTCGCAAAGAAGATGTAGGTACCTAGTTATATCTAATTGTTAATTAGATACCTCAGTAATAACACCTTATAACTTTACTCGTAAGAAACTTAATAACACATAGGTACATAGACATAGACTAACTAAAATAATATAAGTAAAGGATTTAAACATGTTTGTACACGCTAAATTTATTTTATATTCAGTTAAAATGTCTTGCCCTAGCCTGTTAGTATCTATAATCAACGGTTCAAGGAAAAAGTTAAACTTAAATAACCTTTGTTAAATTAAAAACATGACACATACCTGATCCACGAGCTTTTTGAAGTAATCATCAAAGGTGACTAACATGGTGACCTGCTCCTTGGCCTCGGGCGATAAGATGATGTCGAACTCGTCCCTCTTGACAGAGTCACCCGTTACCCCTGTATATGTTACCGTATCTACTCTTAACACTCCTTTCACGTTATGCTGCTCTGATAAGGAACGATTCTTCATGTGCAGGATCTGATTCAAGAAGTAGATTAATTAGTGTTTGTTACGTAACGTTTGTAACCTACTAGTAAGTGCGTACCTTTACACTTTATCTTTACTTGTGTTTATATAGGTATACAATATTCATAATAATATAATAAAGCTGAAAAAAATCTTTGTTTGTATATCTGAACGTGCTTATCTCTGGAACTGCAAGTCGGAAGTGAAAAATTCATTTGGTGTATGATACCTACATTAATTAAGAAGGTAGTATCCATTATGTTGCAATTGTTGACTCGGGTGAAACCATAAGGCACAGCTAGTGTAGGTATATAACTCCCTGTACCCCAAATATAAAAAAAAAAACAAACAGCTTTCAATTAAAGAATGCATAGGAAATCATTTCGCAAAGTTATAGGTAGGTAGGTCGTGTCTATTCTGTGCGCAAAGTTTATATTTAAACTGTTATCAAGAATTTGTCACTATTTCATGACATGATTCATTATTGGAATCCCACATTATTAATGCAACATAATTTACTATGATGTTATTAATTTTATACGTCACGTAATTTTATCTCATAGGAGTCAATGAACTTCTACCCTTGTTATCTTTTAATAGATACTTACTGCATAAATATTGTGTGACTCATTTTGTATTTCATACCTACACAAGAATAATTTACCTTCACCGAAGAGCAAATGATAATATTATTTTTTAATACACACATAATTAAACATCTGACTTGCACGCGTTGTTCGAACCCGCACCCACAGGAATACTAAGCTGGAATACAACCACTAGACTATCTTTGCTTTTTCCCTACTGATGCTGGGTATGAGTATATTCATCTTCTAATAGGATTATACACGTATTGCCTTCAATCCTTTTTTTATGTCCTACTGCTGGGCACGGGTCTCTCCAAACATCCGAGTCAGGCCTGTAGCACACTCACCACGCTGCTTCAATGCGGATTCGTGGAGATACACGTATACCTAACGTAATACATTGCATTGCACTTCAGAGGACTTACGTGGTCGCATATTTGTAATTCGGGATAGTTAAGTAATAAGTACTTAACACTAGGAAAAAAAGACAACATGAGAATGTTACTCGTATGTATGCGTGTCTATCTTACTTCGAACCTAGTTATATTCGCAAACAACAATATGGTTAAAGATTCAAATAAACAGAAGTAGCTAAGAAGTAAAGATACTTACAACTGTAAAGTCCTGTCCAATCTTAATATCATCCCTTAACTCGAAGTCGAAGATGACGTCATTAAAGGCGTCATTAAGGTAGTACCGAGCGAAAATGCTCTCTGACTTCCGAAGCGCCTTCTCCATGGTCTGCCGTTCCTCGAATGTCCTTTCTGGGTACTTGTATATGTGTGTAATGTCCTGTGAGCATTGAAATATGTATTACGGTATATTACAAAAAAATTATCTATATTACATTACACTGTAACATTTACTACATTTACTACATTACCTACATTTACCACCAGTAGATACCTTACAAGAATACTCTAATAACAATCGCCTGCATCGTTTCAATAGCAATCTGCTAATCATACTTTAATAAAAATGTTGCGAACACAAACACTACAGGAACTTCATAATCATTGTATTGCTCTCCGTTTTAAAAACCTACAAAAAAATTAAATAGGTTTATAACCTACCTCCCGTTCCATTTTTCCGATAGTCTTAGTTGATATATTTTGTCCAATAGATGTTGTATCGCGCGCCATTAGTTTAAGAGGCTGAATTTCACCGGAGTACTTCCACAGAACCTGAAATAAAATTCAAAAACCATTCAATAATTTTTAATGCGATATAAAAAAATTCTCATTAAAACGTATAAATTATTTTTATGGTAGATTTCTAATGATAATTTACAAGTAGTACTGGCTGCAACCTACGCCATAGGAACCTACCTATGTACCTACTCGAGTGTGTAGGCAAATTGTTTACCACATAATTATTTCTCTGATTGTTTCTATTATTTAAAATCTTACGTGCATGAGTCGAGTAATGCGGAGTTGAATAATGCTGTGGGCAGTGGCCATAAGTAGGTGCACACGTAGGTAGCAATGATTTGCAAATGCAGTAAGCCGTTGCCGCAATAGGAATATTCAGATAAAATAATTATAATAAGAAACATCTCATGAGTAAAGTTAGGAAAATTAAAATAGCTATACTTATCATCCACCGCTTAAAATAACTATTTCATTTCCTTCTATTCCTTTTATTGTGCATCTATAATTATACCTATAGCTTGAATTTTTAAAAGTCACATCGCAATTTAAGTATTATTTTAATTATTTACCATTGATGAACTTACCAACCAACCCTGAAACTATAGGAAATAGTCTAACAAATACCGAGGTAGTTTCTAAGGCTTAAGCAGTTACTAAAAGCGGAAGGTAGGTACCTAGGTAAGTACTATCTAATTACGAACACCTAGTAAATCATTAATTCAATACTCGTACGTAAATTATTATGCGTTTCTTGATGTGATACGTGCGTGTCCAGCCTGTTATAAGGTATGTCTATCCTGTCGTAGGTAGATATAAGTATTAAGTATACCTACTGTTATTATTGTTAAAATCAAATTATGAAATAAATATTAAAAATTAACTTTTAAATTATTGTTTAATATATTTCATACCTTATCCGCATTAACTTGCGCG
>DWQK01003898.1:0-11032 GCA_018231225.1 Noctuana stator
GGTTCAGTGCTGTACTTGTAAATTATTCCTGCTGCGAGGAAACCTTTTATTGCATGGAAATGGCAGTCCGTAGGTGCGATTGTAATGAACTCGAGCGTAAATAACTATGCGATGTCTAATGGAACAATGTTTGAAAATCTGCATTGAACTTTATGGTCGTTTTAAATCTAGTGGTTAAATTATGCCGTCTCACGAATTATTTTACTTTCCTACCTACCTACAATCTACGTATTGTAATATTCTTCCGTTATTTCTTTAACAAGGTACGTAAAGCAATTATTGATATTTAAAAACTTACGATTAACTCCACAAGGATCGCATATTTCTTTCATCTGTAGTCTCATCTAAACAGTTGATAAAAATCTTATGATCTTCCGTAACAGAATTGTAACATTTTAATATTTCTAGTGCTCTAAACAATAAAACAGACAAATGGCTGACCCATTTTTATATGCATCGTTCTATATTTTTAATCAACTCTCATACAATAGAACTGGAATTTCATTAGTTCTTGACTTAAGTAGAATTGTAAGTAAAAGTAAGAAATGTTGGAGAATTAAAACTGTTGGTCGTCGTACGAACTTGTCGCCAAATCTGCAAAGGTAGAAACAAACTATGTATAACAATGAAAACGAAACCAACAAGGAGTTTCTCAATCTAGGCACACGCAAAAAACGGCTTACGTCCTATATTTTGTTTCTAGTTTAACCGGCATGGCACCCAACTGAGTTCATGTTACGTCGTTATATCTAGCTGAATTATTTCTTCTCTTCTCTGCTCTTTAACCTTCTGCCTGCTGTGAGCCATTGACCGTTGTTATTGCAGTGATAATAATCTGCATAACGACTTTTTTGCTTAGCTATTTGAGAAAACTTATCGATGTTAGATTCTTTAACCATTATTTAGGGATTATAAAGTTAAAAACTATTTGAAAAGTTTCACAGGTCTTTCCAAATAATGAAATTAATTTGGAGTTAAATGTTTTTGGACATTATCTTCAGCAGATACTGTAACCGATTAGATTTGTTTATTTGAACTAAAACTATGTTGTAATTATAAATAGCCGATAACGCTCACAATCAGTTTGCAACAGTTTTACAACAAAATCAATTAATACTAAACAAAACGTAAATGTTACTAGCTCAGTTACATTCTAATTAGTGAACCGCATTAAAGCCGAATCAGCAATTGATAGAGCCTGTTCTGAACTTTATCTGAGCAACTAAATCGTTAAAATACAAAGTGCGTCTTGTGTGAATAAATCAAATTTAATGCCACTGAATAAATTCACGCTCATATTTATTCATACTCGAATATATTTCATGAGATAAAATATGTACCTACAGATCTGATACAGAACCCTTAACGATGTGAACGTCCGTTCCTTGACAGTTATAAGCTTTATAGTTTTTCAAGTCAAAAGAAAACTAGCTTTGAAAATTGGAGTGTCTGTTTGTAATATTAATATTAACCGCTTTTACTAAATGCATTCTTATAACATTTTTTACAATTTTTGTCTGTCTGTCTGTTTGTTCCGGCTAATCTCTGGAACGGCTGGACTGTTTTTAAGGGACTTTCACTGGCGGATAGCTGATGTAATAACTTAGACTACTTTTATTTAGAAAAGAGCATTTCGTTAAATGTTTTAACGCGCGTGAAACCAAGGGGCACAGCTAGTAAAAAATAAATACCGTACAGGTAAGGTAAATTGAATATCATGGAAACTTTTATACGAGAAAACAATCTTAGTTCTCATGAGTGGTAGGTATCGCATGCATGTAAGACCTTAATTGTACCTAATTATAACCTAGAAACGCGCGGATTTGATTCGGTTACGGTTACGCAGGTCCTTAACGTAATAGATAGGTACATTATCATACACGTAGACAATTTTTTTTATTGTATTCACTGACCTTTTTATTATGTGTTCAGCACCCTTGAAATGTACACGTATTTAATACTTACTTTACTACGTAACAATACTTTAATATTTCCGACGGAACGTAACAGAAATCATTCTCCAATTGATTGGTCATGATTGATATGACCTTGGCAGCTTAGCAGTCACTGTTCAGGAAGTTGCACATTCGATACAATGCTTACCAATATAATTGAACACTTTTTTGGGGCTGTTCAAATAACTTGTATGTTCGTTTCAAATTAAGTGTAATAGTAAAAACATATTTACAATGTAGCATCCACCGCCAAATTTGCCATATTCAGTTACATGAGCTGGCCACACTTACATACTGCAAAATGCTTTACGTGCTTGTTACGGAAAAGTTTACACAGCTCACTAAATAAAACAACCTAATGCACCCTATTGTAGTGCGCACAATAACAAACGCACACGATCCCACACTCGACTGAGAGCTCTTATCTGAAACGCAATCATACAGCACGATGTCGCAACGATTGCGTCACAATGATAGCGATTTTTCCGACCTACGACAACGCGCGGTCGTTAACCCCGCGTCAATCCACTCGGCTCCTGTATCGCCTCACCTCACCCCCTGGCGTGGCGTCATCCGCACTGAAGAGGCTTCGTCTCGCAGATAAAACGAGCACACAGCTCCAAGCACCCTTAACAAATCGCGCACGCTCCTATTTTTAAAGTGGGAGATACATTTTTATAGCTGCATTTTTGATACCTCATTGCAAAGAGTGCAGTTTTATTTCAAACCCCTGACGCGAAATGTAAATTTTTGATGTCAGTTCGAATTTCAACTGAAATATCCTGGGCCTAGAGGTGATATTTGCGAAAAGTGAAACTCTACAATTAAGACGCTTGCACAATTCGCATGAAAGTGTTTTCTTTCTGCTCTCTGCTGATTTTAGAATCCCTTGCGTACGTCCTTGTAGGAATTTATGAATGGACTCGCTTGTTTACAAAACGGTTATACCTTGTGAAATGCATGCATGTGAAATTTCTAAACTTTGCAGAGCTTTCAAACGTTTCAGTTTCAATGGTTTTGCGTGTAAATTAACTTATAATTAGATATACTTATAATAAAAAACTATAAAGTACTTTTGGCATTGGTGACTTTTTCCTGCATATAGATCTGGCTACCGTTAAATATACTCGTTGCTATCAATTCATATTTCAAGATATCGTATGTACAAATATTTGTATAGTTTAATTACAGGAGGGGAGACTAAGCGCTTAAGTCTCTAGTCCTTTTGTCTAGACTCATGTCTAAGGCTTAGGATGGTTCTAGAGTTACACTACTATTCGTGTATCTAGTCACCATCCACAGAACAGTTGGTTTGTTTAGATTTGTATTGTGAGGTAAAGGTAGGGTACGTGTACTTGTAAGGATTATAATTTCGTTGAATTTTATTATATAGAGGCATAATACAAAGTGATTTTTTTGCCAATGCTTCGGAAGGTTATCCTATCACATTCATAGACGTTGGTTTAACTTCAAATCAAGTACTAAGTAATTCAAACGAACTAGGTATGCTTGTAAAACGGATTAGTTTGCCAGTCTACACCGGGCGGCTGTCATACTGACTTGTGTACTCTGTTTCCGTTCTATTTACATACATACTGACTACAGAAGTAATGAATTCACTTCGTGTGCACCCTGAGATCATAAGATATGCGCGTCCATGCCTCCAGCGACAAACTTAGTTCTACCGTTATATAAGTGTACAATATTCCTTATTAATTACAGCATAGAATCTACTGAGGATGATAATCATAATCATTACTGGTCGAGGTGTCAAAAGTAATTATAGGAGTACTGTGATGAGCTAAAATAAATCTTAGTGCAAGGGTCTAAGGACTAGTGCCTCCAAAGATATTGGACAGTAGCTCTTATCAAGCGTGAGTTATTGCTACATACGTATGCAATTGATTGGAAACAAATTCTCATTGGAATAATCTTAATCTTGAGCAATGAATGAGGATCATACTTCTTCGCCGTTCTGATAAAACTAATGATCTGTAGACCGCAATATTGTGCATGAAACAGTGATGAACCAATAGGTTTTTATACGAAAATGTAAAATTGAGTTGAAAATTTTATAGAACTTGCAACCTTTCCATTGCTTCATTAAATGTTTCCGTCGAGTTTATTTCTGCGTCGGTCTGTGCATGTAATCCTATTGTGATCCACTGTTTGGCACTCGTTTCTTCATACAAACGGGGAAGGCCTACAGCTGCTCCACTGCGCTGCTACACTACATATGTCAAACTGCCCCAAGGGTCTCTGACCTGGTTTAACGACTAACATCGATTATATATCGATAACGACCGGGACCTACGATTTAACTTACCCTACGACGCACGAAAACGCACATGAAATTTTCCAGTAGCGGGGTACCGAGCATCCACCGCCTCCGACCCTGCTTAAAATTATGAAATCACTTGCGAATCTACCGGCGAGGATATGCGCTGCAGCTGTCTCTAGTTCTTCTGAAATAGGTCTTATATACCTGTAATAATTAAGTAACTTAACTTAGTCAGTTCGTTATTTGGTGAAATTAAAATTTGACGATAAGCTATTTCCCATCCACGTAGCCCGCCCTTTTGTGTTATCTAAATAAAACTGCACACGTGAATAGAGGTCAATATCAAGTTAGAGATAAATCGCGAGCATAATCGAGTTGAAGTTAGGCCGCTTCCTGCAAGTCGTCGCGTGAGAACAGAGCGGAGCAGCGCGCCGCGGGCCCGGCGCCGGCGCAGCGGAAGCACCGACGTGCCGCGCGGTCGCCGCCCACCTATTTGTATGGGTCAAGTGTATGTGGACTGTTGTACTATGTTACAGTTTAACTGATAATTTTCAAGGTTTTCTCATGAGTAACATGTTACTAGTATTTTCTTAACTTTGAAGCCCTTGTAACTCGGTTAACGAAGCTTAGCTGCCTTAAGCACCTTTGGCAGTTATTTTCGTGATCACCATTTCTATATTCATCACAACGTTGCAATACTTTGGCTTCATTACTTGCTAATTAGAACGCAGTGTGCTAAATTACTTACTAAGATTTCACTATTAAGGTTCTAGTCTTAGTTATATGACTGAGGTTCATCTTGAGAGAGTTTTTAATACTTAGGTTCACTCCCATCGGATCGATCTCAGTCTTAACAATAATGAATTGCAACAGTCAATTGTCGACGATATATCACAGACTTTGAAACTGTTTCAAGCAAACTGAATAAAAAACTAATCACTCACGCGAAGGGGCTATTACATTACGATGTGTAGGTTCGTTGCAATGTCTAATCTAATTTGTATTATTGTGGTGTTGTGATGCGTCCATCTCATTGATTGATGTTCTATGCTCACGCGGTACATCCACGTGATGTTGATGAAGTCTTTATTTACGCAGGGAATATGGAAGTACATGATAGGAGTAGGTATATTATTTAGAGTCGTTTTGCGCACAGGTGGGAGCGGGAAAGATATTAATTGTCCTTTTTGACATAGATGGGAGCAAGATTTTTTTAAACAAGTATTTGGCACTTACACTAAACTTATTTTTAAATAGATAGGAAATCTTATATAATTGCGGCAATTAGTTTATCTCTGGAGCATATTTTACATTCTTATCATTGTTTTATAAACTTCAAATTCGTTGGTTACATTAGAGATTTATATAAACAATGCATTAGAAGAATCAGTTCATTTCTTTTTTTTTAGGTTGTATTTCGTTAATTTTTACTGGTGGAAAGTGGAAACTGGTGGAATTTTTACTGGTTCTGGTGCAAAGAAGGACTTAAAATGTTTCTAATATCTTTTTTTTTGTTACAGGTACGTTTCGAAATTACCATTTGGGACCAACGATGTAAATTAACTTACGTGAGTAAGATTTTTAGTTCAAAGTTGTATACAAGTTTAGTCCAGTTTCGTAACGAATTCGCCTAAAAATTGAAATCTTCCAAATATTCTGCACCTGGCAACACCCGCGGTTGCCTAAATATATCTTCTGAAGGGTTTCCTGTTAGAAATGTTTATTAATTTATATTTGTATATTAACAGTTTGTTTACACTCACCACGTGGCCTGATCGGGAGCAACGAACTCAACCACGATACTTTTGCCTTTTACCGAGTTTTTTTGTCACTTGTTTGCCAAGAACTTTACTGTTATGCGTGTCTTGATGCTTTGTGTTTAATGGTTTCATGGCTTTATGTTTGATATTCTTAATTATTTAACAAAAAATATAACATAAAAATCGTAACCTGCGATTGACTTATTAGAAAAATTTACAAAATGTAAAAAGTAAACGCCAGCCATCGGTTGCATTAACTAAACCAATATTTTTATTATCTGCGAAGTGAAAAATCCAGTCTTGTAATAGACCCGGTGTTCACACAGTTTGTTGTTTGTCTTCCTTGTTCATACTTCAAATTGTCATAATTCAGTACTAGTTCTGACCAGTCGGCTATCTATCAGAAGACCAGAAAAACTTGCTCGGGCTATGAATATAAATAATTCCTGTTTCCACCCACCCATCGATTTGTCGATAAGTGAAAACAGTTTATATCCTGTCAACAATATTCAGAAGGTAAGGGCTAGGCGGCTATAACACGATAAAGATGTTATTTTGTTTTTATTATAAGCATATACCTACACCATGCCGTCTTTTAAAATAAGGGCACACAGACCAGAGTCCGTGTCCGGGCCCTTATCCTTATCTAGGCCAGTTAAATTACACTTGTTTCTATTTTAGGTAGATACAGCCCGACAAAAAAATAATTAACCTACCTAGCTATAAATAAAACTACTAATAGATATTATATATTAGGGCGGTGGTTAGGAGGTAGGTAGGTACATTAGGTTTAATTCCAACGAGATGTCTACAATCAAAAATAATAAACAATCTCCATTGGGTGTCAGAATATTTTATCTCAGGCTCCATTCAATGAATTCTTAGCCGACTGTCGGCTATATTTTCAACTAGATGCGTCCCACGATGGCTCTAAATCCCGCTGAGACACTCCATCTTCATTGTCAATGCTACACGCTGCACGGTCTGTGCATCTACGGACGGCAGGAAACCTCACCGTTAATATAATTTTACAGAAGACTATGCCTATGCCCGCGACTTTGTGCGCGTGGGCTTCGACATAGGGTCTAAAGAGTTAAAATACATAAAAATAAATAGGTGACAAGTTGACAAAAATGGTTTAGGAACCTCATTTTCGTCGATCTTTTCGTAAAAAATTTCGAGAAAACAATTTTCGAGAAAAAATTAGCATATGTTCATCCCAAAGCCCTAACTAAAGTATCTCTATATGAAATTTCATCATAATCGGCTCAGCAGTTTGGCCATGATGAAGTCACGAACAGGCTAATAGAATAATAGGATATCCATATTATTATCTGATAATAAAGTGCGCGTTTAAAATATGAAAGTCTCAATTGTCGCCTCCCCTCAATTTTCCTATTTCACGCTATTCAAATTGTGACATAAAAACCACACTTGTCCCGTGTGGTCCGCGGTTATTACGATTTTCAATTGTCCCTCGCTCTCACAATACACAAAATTGCCTCACCTGTGATTAGCAACATCAAAAATAAAAACGACGCTATTGTTATAAATGCAAAGACTATAATAGTGTGCGCATCCGTTCGTGGTATGGTCAACAAAACAGTAATTATACAGCGAAAAATGTAATTCTGTGTGAGCGTAACGTAAGTTGGTTTGTGATGAAACATGTAATGACTTTGTAAGCCGTGGAAAGCAGCACACGTATCTATATGGAATTCGTTTTAGCCGTCTACATTTGGTATCATACCATTCCATAAATAAAAGGTTATTTACGTTATAGCATGTTGCCAAAGGCAGAGTAATGAGTAATGTCTGTTTTTCGTTTAAACGTCTGGTTTCGGGAATAAGATAGGATAAGCTAGGATAAGTTTCTCTGTACCTACTTTTTTAAGTGTGACCAACTTATTTCGCAAATAAGTAAATTAAATTTGGAATACTTGCGATGATGTATACTGGTACTCAATATTTGCGCAATATATTGTGATCAAAAACCAAAAAAGTATTTATAAGCCCATAATTAATTGTTAAACAAAGAAACCAAAAAGTGTGTGGCGCTCCAAATGTTCACTCTTGAAGAAAACGTTGGAAATTTTTGCCTTTGTGACCGTTTAAAGTCATAACTTGTTAGATGAGTTAAGTTCAGATGAATGCACTGATTGGAAGCGATGGATCAGCTAAAATTACTATCATTTTTTTTGTACTTAAATTACACAGGACTGTAACGACGGTCGTCTAATGTTACCATTGCTTTCTTATAAGAATTGGCTTTTTTGTCCATATTTTTTATTCATGTATCATTATTCATAGGGGGAAAGCCTAAAGTTTAAATAATGATGCTTTCAGTCTAAAATTTTTCTTCAATTACACGGCAACTTGCTATGTTTGGCATAAAATTCGCAATACCAATATCGTGTTCACAATTTCAATAGACCGCTGCTGAATAACATTCTTTTTTATTGTATCTGTTAGGCGCATCTGTGCCTTTTTGTTCTTCGTTTTTTTTTTCTTCTGTTATGGTGTACAACGCGTTCTTCTAAAACCTTTTAGATTAGCGTACTCGTATTAGGCGCGCAATCAAATCCACTTTCATCATTTAAAGGGCGGTAATGTCTCACAAATTTCAATTTCTCATCGGCGTGCGCTCCTCTCCTCATTGTGTTCACGCATCAGAATATGTGATGGACAGATAGTGCGATGAAACAATAGATCAAGTTCACTATCTGTTGCCCCGCCGTATAATTTATGCCGACCAATGATTGTGTCACATTGATGTGTTTCGGCTTTCTCTCATGTTGCGCGCAATAATTCGCTTTTGTGGGTTTATTATGATGTTGTTTAAAGATATATAGGTATGTATATTATTAGTAATAGATATAGGACAGTCGAGCAGCTATCGTATACAATGGCCCTGTTAATAATACAGGATCGGTGTTAAAATGAATTTTTGTATGGGAAGTCGTCTGAGATACTATTAGTGTGATTCGGGAGAAGTCCTTACGGAGTGCTGGGCAGGAACAAGTATGAAACAAGAACAAGAACAACACAATAACCGGTGCGTTCCACTGGAGTTCTCCCCTTGCGGTGAGGGAGGCCACCGTGGGGCTTTTAGTGTGGTAAGAATTCCACAGAACCCGGTATCACTACCATCATATTCAGGTACCTTAATACCTTCTAAAGGTTTCCGTCCGTTCCAGAAAAGTTAGGACCATGCACAAATGCATTAAACAAACAGAACGTAAAGTAACGTTCTGGTTAACACGGAATGTTGCATATTTATTCGACATTTCACGGCGCATTAGCGACCCCGCCGCGATATTTCACACCTAGATCTTCACAAACTGAATGTGTAGTTGTACTAACACAACGCATTAACTTACATAAACATACTACATACATAACTTATCTGTGCTATGCGATTACTCAGTTGCAATCATCTACTTTCTTGTAATTTCCGGAAAGATTACAAGAGAAAATCAAGATTAGGTGTGCTTAGGGAAGTATGAATAATACGTATAGTATTTTGATAATTTATATATTTCTCGCCTAAAAACTGGCACTATTACTAATACTATCTTATCATCTATCCGTTAAATTAGTGCATTATTGAATAGGAAACTTTCCAAATGCATAATTAGAATAGAGATATTATCTGATATTTCTGTGAAGTATTTCAGCTCGATAACACTTACGATAACGCTGTTATTTTCCTTTATTGAAGTATGAGTCAGTACATATCCAGTATTGCACACCAAATTAATTATATTTATGTTGGTATAAATAGTTATAAGTCTAAATATCATACTCCTATCTATAAGCCAATGTTGCATGCGCTGTTGAAAACACAACCAAACTGACTTCCTCAAATTGAAAAACTACAACTCAGTTTAGTAATGCAGTACTGTTAACAACATTTACATCTCACGTGTTCACATATTTATCTAACAAATTTAGTATGGTTTTCTCGTCGATATTTCACACCTCGTTGTCATTGCAGCGCAGTGGATTAGGCATAATCACCAGCGGTTCGAGTCGTGACGACTCTTCCTATTGTTATTGCGAACACACTGTCCACACCATCACTAAACTTATGAATAAATTATTTTTATTAGTTATGTCATGTAAGAAATTAAATAAATCAGTCGGCTGACGTTAATTTTTCGGGATGGCTTGATTTGTTTTTAAAAATAACGAAGCAAATAGCAACTGAAATTTTATAGTTAATAATTTTGTTTGTGGTTTATTTCTTAAAAATATTAATTTTAATTATTATAATTATGATTAAGATGCTAAATAGTGGTCTTGCTCCGATTTTTGTTGACTAATCAAGAGTTTGCGCTTCGATCTTATTTATCTGTTTAAACTTATACCCTAATTTTAACAATAGACCAAATGGATACATATAAATATCCGACTACTAAACTGAATGTAATGTCCGATGCTTTCACTTTCAACTGAACATTTATATCTGTAAACTCCTCCAATTTTTAACAATAGGCCTAATGGGTTCAAGCAAATATCGGACTACTAAACTGAGTGTTTAACGTCCGATACCGTCCGATAACGTCCGGTACTCGACAAAGGGGACAATCATGTATGTTTACTTTCGAGCGTAATTGGTAGCGGAGCGTACCTGCGAGCTACGCTAGACAAAGGGACACAAAATCCCTCTCCAGGTAAATATTTGCACCCTAAGCAAATATTTATACTATCTTTGTTCTGTATGCACTGTTATGGACACATGGGGCAATTCACGGGCTTATGTGATTTTTGGATACAATAAAAGTAGAATGCTCCACGTGAATCAAATAGTTTTTATGGAGGGTAAATTAATTTGCCAGCGTTATGTTTAATGAATGAATGAATGAATAAACAGCCTCGGATCGTTCGTACGTACTATGGTGCTGTTTGTCTATGGGTCACAGTAGACACTTAACTTTAAAAAAAAATTAATTTACGATATATACAGTCAAAACCTGATATAGCGACATTGAAGGGACCGTATAGTTTCCGACGTTATACCCGATAGTTGTTAT
>DWQK01003899.1:0-11030 GCA_018231225.1 Noctuana stator
TGTTTATCCCTCGGGAAATAATATATGCATATTAATACAATTTTTTTATAATTATATAAGTAGTAATTTACATGGACATTGCACAAAACTAGCATTTGTTTTAAATCCATTTTTTTAGATTAATATCTATAGAAAGAACTGACTGAAAATGTTACTAAGCATTAAGCACTTTTATAAAAGGTATCGTATTCAACAAAAATGTACTATTGCCGCCATAATTGTTATGTTCATATTTTAATATGCGTGTTGTTTAGTGAGGTTCCCTTTTATCTACTCACAAGTGACCTCACACTTCTTACATAATTGACTTAAATTGCCATTTTTATTTCATATTGAATTAAATAAATTCAAATAAAATAAAGATGATGTGTCGTGATTCTAATATATGTTTTAAGTTATTGTAAGATATTTTTATGTTATGTTGATTTTGTTTTATTATATGCATAGTAATTTGTTAAACTTTAGAAATTAAATATTCGTGTAGCATGAGGTGACTTATAAAGTAGTACCTGAACTTATTTCTTTTATGTTAAGCATCATCCGTTTCGTATCTGCAACATAGGAACTACAATTTACAATCTGAACTTGCACAGTAACTATTTTAATAAGCTTCATTAAAAGAATTTAACATGAATCAGGTCATTATTGATTTTGGCGATCCTTTGATTACCTATTGCAGATATTATTGTAAATGTAAATTTGTATTAACCTAAAATTTGTCTACTGTAAAAACAATTATTATTTGGCTCATTTAACATGTTTTATTTAAATACTAAAATATGTTTTTTTTTTTTGTTAAATCAAATGTTTAGATGCATTCAGAAACTAAAAACGTGCAAGTTTCTTAGAAAATTCTGTAATTTCACTATTATTCAATGCTATTATTTATACAATCTAATGTTAGTAATCGTCTTTTAAAGTTTTAATAACACTTCGTTTCCAGTGTTATATTATGTGATATTATTATTGAATAAGTGAATTCTGTCAGTTTCATGCAAAAAAAAGTTTTGCTACACTTTCAAACTTTAATTTATTTATATTTTCTGCTGCCTTGACTGGCCTTATTTATATATTACAAATAAAAGAGAAACAAATAACTGTGTAAATATATATTTCACTTACAATAAAATGTTTATTGTAAAGTTATACTTATGAAAGGTTTCCAAGCTGCGTTAAAATTATTTAGAAAATAAAATTTTAAGCTTTAAATATATAGTATCTTAATTTGTAGTCAACATATAACCACATATTAGATGTTTGTAATAAACAGTAAATGTATTTATTGTAATAAACAGTAAATGTATTTAAATAAATAATAAATTATTTGGTTGTCATAGTTTTTGAGAAAGAGTATTATGTAATATCAGTTTACAATATTTATTGTATGTTAATCATTATAAATCATCGTGCTGAATTAATTATTTTACATTGTATGTATTATCGGTAAAATATACCAGTTTAACCATTCTGACTTACACATAATACTCACATCCATACTTATTATTGAGTAGACAATGTAGTCATGGTCATGCTAACCCTTAGTAATAACACAGTCTATAAAAGAATGATGTCAAGACAGGAATTTTGACTACCTTTATCTTCTCTTTACCCATACTACCGCAGCTCTTCCTTTAGCCAAGTTAAAAATGTTTTAAATTATTACATGATTTAATTTTATTAAAGTATTTTAATTTTACGTAAATTACTTTGACGTTTTAATGTAGCTTTTTTTTAGTTAACTGAATTTTGTAATCTGGGACTCTACTCTCTACACACTGAGTTTGTAAAATAGTTTCGTCCGAAGTTTGGTACCTTCTCTATTCATCGAACGATTCCACGAAAAATTTCGAAAAATTTCGTTTATACCTCCAAAAATCAATATTCTCGGTTGCTATTAGTTATACGTTGTGAAAATGCTAAATCTTGTATGTTGTGGTTTGGTTTGGTACATTCCATAGTTAGGTAAAAATTTCGGACGGATCTGAAAAATAGTTTATGGATTTGGATATTAAACCTCTTGTTTTGTATTGATACATGGTATTGATATACATTTCTACAACTGTCTTAGCCATGTTTTAATGGCTACAGGTTACAAGACTAAGCAATTAGTTTTTATCTTTGCACCTATAGGTAAGCTGCAATTTTTACTAAATGTATTTAAATTAATCCCATTGTGTAAAACCATTCCATATTTAAATATATATCTATATATATTTATGCAGTAACTAAAAGATTAAACAAATGAAAGAAAATAAATTTAATGCCATAATTATCAATATGCCTTGTTATTTTATTTCCGTTTTAGACGACGTTACAAAAAGGCAAGAGGAATCTCTCAATTCGCATGTATTTTGCTCCTTTTTGTGTTTGCTTACTTTGCTTTGCTCAACTTCGTGATTTCCTTCCTCGAACCAGAACATTTTCAAATTTTTAAAAGACATTTAATTTCCGCGCCAAAACTGTGATTCACTACAGACATGTAAAAACATTCAACAAGGGTTGCCACCCGTACTATATAATATACTATCGTGCTAAGTTTCAGTCTATTATAGAAAAATAATATTATAGTACGAATAATACTATATTTTCAACGGTAAATCAGTTGTTGAGCTTTTTTAAATGAAACTTTTGTACTGTACGAGGTTTTGGCAATGTGTGGCATGATAGTTGTTTCATATTTTTCTAAACTGTCAAAATTCGTAAACCCCCTTAAACTCAAAAAGAGTTTCGTGAGTTTACGAAAAACGATAGTAAACTTATTTAAGTTACGTTGTACAAAATCGTAATAAAGCTTCAAATGGTATATATTATTATAATTATTATTAAATATATCGTTGTTATATATAATTATTAAAACAACGAAGATTTATTTAGTCTCTGCGTGCCTACTATATACACTTAGTATTGGGTATCTTAACACGTTGTGTTATTATTATAATACTCTTGGCTAAAATAATAAAATATTTATTCGTTTGTTGTCATTCATTATTAATATTCTGATTCT
This sequence comes from Noctuana stator, assembly GCA_018231225.1. Lineage (NCBI taxonomy): Eukaryota > Metazoa > Arthropoda > Insecta > Lepidoptera > Hesperiidae > Noctuana > Noctuana stator. The sequence continues at coordinate 3,005 of DWQK01003899.1, forward strand.
GTAAGAATTTCTGACAGTGACACCTATGACGCTGAGTGACAAGTGACATTAATTGAACGATAAAATTAATACAATAATGTGTGTTGTTGGCGCACGTCGACTGTGTTTTGTGATTAATTTTTACATTACAAAGTACTTAAATACTATTTAAAATCATATTGAAAAAATCTAAGAATTTATTATATTGGTTTATTATTGATTTAACTTCCTATTAACTTAAATCGAATGTACATGTGCAAAGTTACATGTTAATGGTTAAAACTTTATTTATAGGTGAACAGTGAAGAAAACAACTTTAAAATGGCGAGCCCTAATTTTAATAACCCTTACAATAACGACTACTCTTGGCAGCAACAAAGCAATCAAAACTATTCCTTCAATGCTTCTAATACCTTTGCAGATCCAGCTCAAACTTTGGGTGAGTGTTTTATTATATTTAGTATATTTACATCACTAATCTACAATACAATTTACCCAGTGGTTTATTATTTAATGGTGTTTTCAACAAGAAGTCAGATACTTGAAGTTGTTACAGCAGCTACAATCAAGTTCTGGTTATGTAGAAATCCCTATTTTCAATTCTATTGAACTAGCTGGTCACATCTGGCCATACTCTAAAACAACATTGTTGTTTCATCCAGCAATCAAGACAAAACAGAGTGCAGACCAGTCCCTTTTGTAACTGTTTAATAACATATTTGAAATTAATTACCTATTACATAGTCACAGGTATGTGCTTATAGCTATAACAAAATATTGGAAATTTTATTATAAAAGTGTACTATTTCTTATGAATTTTTGATATTATTTTTTTTTCAGATTTCCAGACATTTCCAACAGATCAGCAAAATTTTACATATGACCAAGGCCCAGGTGTACCAGCAAATAATAACCAATACTACAATACAAGCATATTCACTCCAGCTCCAATACCTGGAGAGACAGTTCAAGAATCTTTAGAATTTGATGAACCCCCATTATTAGATGAACTAGAAATATACCCTGATAGAATTTTAGAGAAAACATTAGCAGTTTTGAACCCGTTCCACGGACAGTCAAAAGCAGATGATGCCAATTTTTTGCTTAGAGATACAGACATAGCAGGGCCCATTGCATTCTGTTTGGCCTTAGCAGTTTGTTTATTTTTATCTGGAAATAAAGCACATTTTGGCTATGTGTATGGCCTCTCAGTAATGTCAATGATTTTGATGTACTTTCTACTAACTCTTATGAGTCGCACTGAAGGTGTCTTCACTATTTTGAGTGTAGCAAGTGTGTTAGGATATTGCATGTTGCCTATGGTTGTATTAGCAAGCCTTGGCATATTTTTATTACTGGATGGCACTGTAGGTCTCAGTCTTTCAGCTATTGCAGTGCTTTGGTCAGCACTGTCAGCAAGTAGACTATTTGTAACCATGTCAGGTGACGCTGAGCAGCGGCCACTCATAGCCTATCCATGTGCCTTAGTTTATGGTGTATTCGCTTTATTGATCCTTTTTTAAGATGGAGTAAACAAATGAAATTAATATTATTTTAAAACCAAATAAAATGTCTATAAATACTTTCTTAAATTCTTGTTGTGAAAACTAATGATTAACTGTGCTATTTTGCTGTGAGCAATACATAAGTACTGTTTTAGTTTATTGCCCTAATTGTGTATCTGAAAAATGTCTTGTTATCTTACTATTCTGTATCATGTAATTTTATGAGAAAATAAAAATATTTTATACCAAGTGCAATTTTTATCAAATACTTTTTTAGGATTGAGATATTAAGGATTCAAATGAAACAATAAATTGACCATGAAATATATTAATAAATTTAAGCTAATTCAGCCTGTAAATGTCACTACAACCTCAAGTGAATATTTCATTTTTGCATATTAAATTTGTATAGTAGTTGTATTGCTTAGCAAAATCAATTTCATTTAGAGTGCATAAACTGAAAATGTGTTAACTAAATTTATTCATGAAGATAGTTTTGTAGTAGCATTTCCAGACAATATTTTACTATTACATTCGATTATATAATGTAGGTCTGTCACTGAAAAAGTTCTTTAACACCATGACCTGAGCAAATGATACACACACAATTGCAGCTGTTTCCCACATAGACCACCAAAATACTCGTTCATTTAAATCTTCGGCCCTTTTACGACTCTGGGCCTCTCGTAACCTGTGATGTGTTTGGTGGTCAATAATTTTATTTAGGGAATTATGTATTTCTTCCGCTGAAGCCTCCAGCTGTAAAAAATTATAAGTTACATGAGAAATGTTCAGTTTTATGCACAATTGCTAAACAAGATTTTTATTCAAAATATTTTTATTTAATTAAATTTATTCAGTTTCTATTACCATGTCCAAATAAATAAATTGCAGTTTTCCGAACTAAGATAGATACAAATTTTCCTATTTTAGATACAAAGAGGATGGAGCATGAATCTTGTCTACTGATGAAGTCTAAGTAAAATGAAGTTGAATCGTGCGGAGGCTGTGTTGTCAATTTGTCCAAGTTTATGTGAAATGTTATGCAGTTTCATAACATTTCACATAACTTCACATCACACATCACTTAATGTGATGAAAAAATATTAAGACTGTTTTTTCTTTGTATTTTCTGTATGGCAGAGAGTATTTTTATGTTATATAACATACCTGAGTAAGTACAGTGGCATGATCACCTATCCCAGGGAGAGGTGTTTCAGGCCCAACATTTAACTCCATATAAACCAATTTATGGGAGAATGTACTAAATTCATTGCTGAAGCAAACTTTATATACACCTGCAAAGGAAGAAGTAATATGAACATTAATTAATAATGAAATAATAAATGAAATTACATATATTATCTTTAATTCAGGTCATGTTTTTTGTAAGCCTGAAAAACAGTCCAATTAAATCATAATATTTTTTTTATCATTTGTTGTTATCATTGAGCTATATCATAATACACATACATTACACACTACACACACAAATGTAAGTATTAGTTTATGAAATGTATAGTAGATATTTTATTTTACAGTTCAACTAACAGCTTTTTTTTCAGTTTTATATTCAGTGTTCAATTATATTACCAAACAATTGTACCTAACACATACACTTTTTATTAATTTTCATTAAAAACTTACCAGTTTGCTGAGCAGTGAACTGATGAGAATCATATTGCATTTTCTGTTGTTGATAAATTATTTGTTTATTAGGTGCTTCTACTTTAACATCTACATCATATTGACCACCAGTAATAACCTGCAACCAATTTCCAATTTATGTATAAACCAATAAACTATTAAACTTTGAATATACTAGTAACACAAAATTCTTTTCATAATGTTATTGTATTATTTCATGGGACTGACATTTTCAAATTATGCCATCCAAGAATTTATATGACTCTGACTCAGACTAAATTGGTTAACTTAAAAGTTTAGTTTCCTCATGATTGTTAACAATAATACTTAAAAAAAATTCGTTACTTTGATTATTTACAAGGTTAAGTAGGTGTAGCCTGAAGAATTTTTTCAATAAATTTAATAAGTTGATTTTATATTGACGAACATTCACGACGCTTGTTCAAGTCACGATTTATGAAAATGTAGGTTTTTATGCTATAATTAATGTACCTGGTATTCCAGCGCGGCAGCAGTGTCCTTTTCAATTTCTTGATAAAAACATTCAATTGCATTATCCGGCAATTCAAATGTAAGCTCTACACTTTTAGACAATATGCCATTTATTAATGTAGTTAGTATAGTAAATATTAATGGTTTTGAAAACATTTTATTGCAAATAGAAGATTTTTAAATCATCAAAAATTTTCAGATATTATCAGATTATTTATCACGCCTTTTGACAACTACTCTATTACTGACAGAAGAAAACTGACTGATTGACAGTGACACATTACACGTACCTTATGCCGATCGAAGTATGCAGCATAGTTAATAGATAATTAATAATATGTACTGTGTCATCATCAACCATATACATCTAATCTAAGTAGTCTGTGCCGTCAATCATTCCCATCTCATTCCCAATATTACCATTACTGTTCTATGGCTCTATGCTGGCCGGGGCGGAGCCCTTTATACTTGTTGTAATTTTTGCCTAGGCTCTGTAATTATGAGAATTATTTATATATTTACTAGCCGTGCCACGCGGTTTCACCCGCCTCCACAATAGAAGCGTAATCTGCGTAATGCTTGATAGCCTATAACCTTCATCACTGCACTTCCATCTCCACGTGAACTTAACCATGCATGCCGAATGTTTGATTGGACATAGCTATAGTAGTATCCCATAGAAAGGTAGACCATGGTTGACCACGCTGCCCCAATCCGGATTTGTGAAGCTACGAGTTAGTGGTCAACCGGTCTGACATTTTCAAACGATTGTTGTTTAACGGTAACAAGTAACGCCATATTTTATTGGAAATTTAAAAAGAGTTACGGTATTTTGTAGGTACATAAAAAAGCAAAGAAACAGTAAAACAATTTATTTCGAAATTAAAGACAATACACAATGGGAAAAATAATATTTACTTAAATCTTCAACATTGTTTTTCTTAAGATTAAAGTAAAAAAGCCATGATTCTGAATAGAACAAATACTGTGAATATTATAATAATGTCTTAAAAGTTACACTTAAGTGCAAAGGGGACTATATATTATTGAGTCTAAAAATGCAGACAATACTTTAAATTCGTACAATAAACTTAGAAAGCCAATCCAGCATCGGCGTACGTGGTAAATATCTTCTCAATGGAGTTGGCGTACGCTGCTGTCCTCAGATCTAGCCCCAGGTTGAACTTCATGGCAGTTTTCATGATAGCCTGTATAATAATAAGATAAGAAATGTACAGTTAATCAGCTGTATTACGACAGTTAACGCAATAATGTTGACTTCATAAAACATTAAAAACTTTTCAAGTTCCTCTACCAAAATATATAATAACGTAATATGGCTAAAAAATTGAGTATTACTAATAAACATTAATAAGTTACAATAATCCCCTACTAAAAATTAAATTATAATTTAAACAAAGGCATTGAGAGTGCTGAACATACCCTTGCAGATCTCTCCATGGTGTAATCGAGACCAGAGTGTACAATATCCTTCTCGGAAGCACCAGAAATCCTCTTCTGGAAAGACTCTGAAGGAGTTACAGGGATGCGGCCACCGACACGTCCGAAACGTCTCTCAAGCGATTCTTGTACAGATTCTGTAACATAAAAGTAATATTAGGTACGATGTTAATAAAAAACAACATATTTACAAGATGACTAAAAAAAGGATTAAGAACAAAACTGACAGTATCGACAACACGGCATTTCAAGTTTTAAAAAAAATAGTTTTGAAAAGTTATGTAGGAGATGGCTGTCTTAGACGCAGTACTACTACGACTACCTACTACTATACCAAAATACCATGATTTATAATGTGTACTAAAATTAATGATGTTTATCCACGTACCAAGAAGGTGGTAATTGGACTCGCGCTCGTATTTGAAAGTAAGACGGCCGTACGACACGTGGTTGAGGTTCTTGAGCCACTCGAAGAAGGAGACCGTCACACCACCAGCGTTGATGTACAGGTCTGGGATTACGAGAATGTTGCGGTCGATCAGAATCTTGTCTGCAGCCGGAGTGGTGGGGCCATTGGCAGCCTCTGCAATGATCTGTTAAGAACATCGAAAAATATAAACACCCCCGAAAAAAGTAAAAAAACAAAATGTCCTTAATAACAAAAAATGAAGTTAAAGATACACTAATAACTGTAATGCTTTTTTGTCTATGCAAACATTGTACGTGTAGATACATATACATGTTGCAATTTTAAAACATAATTGAAATGTGAATTGCGTCTTTTTTCTTTAATTTAAAAACTAGCAAACAAATTATTAGTCATTTGATGGTAAGAAGTCACGGAACACATTGTCACGAGGAAAACCAAACAAGTCAACAATGTTGTTGGTTACGACAAAGTATATAATTATTAAATCTGTATGTTAAAATCAGTCTGTACTGGTTTACGGGGCTGTACTGTCCTGTACTTATTTCGTTACAATCATTTGCAGTATAAGATGATGAATGAATATTGATTATGACAGTCATGTTAAGATTTTATATATTTTTAGAATAGTCTCAAACTCCTTTTAAACGTAATAGTGTCAACTTATTGTAGGTATATCACTCAAAATGTATCTGAGACTCTGAAAGTATCATGATGTATTGACTTCGATATAAGCTTAGATAATATATTGCATCGGTATACTTTATGTTTTTCTGTGTAATTATATAACGTACCGTTCTTATCTATACCTGCAACTTAATTTGCAAATAAATCTAGTAACAAGTTATTAAAAAACTGAAGATAAGAGACTTTAAATCATTAATTTCTCGCAACAAGTTCGCTCACCGACTTATTTTTATTGTAATCAGTCTTATATAATATATATTTTAATTAAATATTTTCATCAGCTTCACATACTGCGTGATTTATTGTTGTTATCTCAACTACACTTACTACTCGCACTCGAGATTATACCTGGTCTCTGTCATGTCAGGCCCCCTGTTATCTTAATGATTTGATAAAAAATTATTTTCGGTATCGCTTATCTGTGTCGTCAAGTTGATAAGTTCTAAACATTCAAGTCGTATGATGCTTATTAGGTAGGTACGTGTCAGATGACTGGGCGAATGAAGAGCTTGATAAATGAAAGTGGTAAAAAAAATTTAGTTTCAGAGTAATACCTACTATACTATACTATACATATACTATTTTTTTTATCGTTTATGACTAGCAAAAACGACCATGGCCACTTGATGTTTAGTAGTTACTGCAACCCATGCAATTCATGAGAACTTAGGTGGTCACCACAAATCAGCGGTTCTCGCACGAACTGTACTAATATTAAATATTACCTACAGCATATAAACTAAGATAAGCAGTGAATTACCTTAGCCTGGATTTTGTGAGCATTTTCCTTGTGAATGACTTGTTCAATGGCGGCTGGTACCAAAATGTCACATTTCTCGTACAACATGTTCTCACCGTCGTAGGGCTTCGCGCCGGGAAAGCCGACAATCGTGCCGCTGTCAATCCTGTAGTCTTCGAGTGCCTGTAACGTTACACAACATATTATAATGGAAATTTTGTACATGACCTACATTACATGTTAACTGCTTAATAAATTAATGCTATGCAATTATGTAACAAGGTTAACAAGGACATTTTAAATTAATGCCTTTCGTAGCATTTCATTAATTACACTAATTTTAGACATGGGTATTCACAGTATAGGTCATAATCCATATTTTATTCGTAAGGGGCCCCACAGCCCAGCAGTGGGGTAGTGATGATTTGATGAATATACCATTTAATATACCACTAAACCAAGGTATACCATAGGTATGCTGTACTGTAACAGACACAATAAGATATTTTCATCTCACTCCAGTGCATGCAATCAGGTCAAGGTTAGATACTTTTAAAGGGAGCCTGAATTTTATTTTGGTAAAGCCATTTATCAACTTCTGGTCGTTTCTTGCTTTAGGGCCTAAAGATTAAGCAGTAATCTGCACTAGCGGTTGCTAACGATGTTGTTTTAGCTTACAATAGCATAAAGCAAGTTAAGGAGTTTACTTTCATAAGAGTGGACTTAATTTCTTTTATATACGCATGACAGCACAAGCTTCGTATTACATTATACATATTTATGTAGTTTGTGATAAGACATAGTTCTCTGTTCAATGCAAGAGCACAACTTAAATAGAACAATCAAACATGGCTTGGAAACAACGTATACTATGTTTATTGAATGCAAACATTTATACAATAACGCTGCAGAGTACATATTGCTGCAGTCCATATCGGTTACCTAATATTAGTTAGAATTTCTGATAAGGTAACTGCATGGCTTGGATACCTAACTATAATAGTTATGTAACATGAGAAAAATTAAATTATATGCATATAAATGCGTCTCATGGAAAATCTTGTAGATTTCTGATTTCTGTACATTCTA